>WHYT01013987.1:0-74529 GCA_009806455.1 Tetrax tetrax
AGGAGTGTATTAGAATTCATCAACAGTTGCACTCAATTCTTGTATTAATCAGTATTTTTTATTAACAAACTTAGCATCACAGGTAGTACTTTTTCTAAGGATACTTCAGAGTGACATGAGATTAGGCGTTATTGTCAATCAAAGACAAGATTGGAGTGTGTGGGATACCAGAAGTACAAGAATACGGAAAGTAACTGAAAGGGTTGGAAATATGAGTCCGAAAGGCCAAGTCCAAAATGCAAATCTGTGTGTGAGGACTGGGGGGCAGAACAGTTTATTCTATGTGTTATGAATTTATTATTTGAAAATGACTGAGAAGAACAACAAGTATGCAAATTACTTGGAGAAAGTACTTAACTGATAAGAGAAATGCAGTTCTTGGTATATCTGCCAAGATATTTGCACTAGGAAGAGACAGGAAGGCTCTAGGGAGACCTTATAGCAGCCCTCTAGTACCTAAAGGGGGCTTATAAGAAAGATGGGTAGAAACTTTTTACCAGGGCCTGTTGTGAAAGGACTAGGGGTAGTGGTTTTAAAATAGAAGGAAGTAGATTCAGCCTAGATATAAGGAAGAAATATTTTGCAATGACAGTGGTGAAACACTGGAACAAGTTACCCCGAGAAGCTATGGATGCCCCATCCCTGGGAACATTCAAGGTCAGGTTGGACGGGGCTCTGAGCAACCTGATCTGGTTGGAGATGTCCCTGCTCCTTGCAGGGGGTTGGACTAGATGGCCTTTAAAGGTCCCTTCCAACCCAAACTATTCTATGATTCTATGATTCTATGAATCAGAAGAGGACATGATTGGCTGTAACAGTACAGTCCCAAACTTCTTCATTTGCTTACTTTTCTACAAGTATTTTTGAGTTAGATGTCTAAAAAAGTCACAGGGAGAAACTATTTCTTCACCTACCTGAAAATACTGGTCATCTTCAAAGAAACAAGCTCACCCCATGGTGCAGGAATGCAGCCCCATGAACACATCTGTTTCTTCCCGTGAAGACACAGTAACAGACCTTCCCTGTTTCAAGCTTATTCGCTAAACTTCTGCCCTAATCACCCTGCATCCTGGCACATGATGGCAGACGGGGTAACCCACTGACCCAGGAAACCCAAGGTGCCTGGCTTCTCAGTACATTCCTTGACATCCTAAATGAAAACATGAAGTCCTTCTCATTTTTCCCTTGCTGCAAGATTTCTTTTCCAAGCCTAGGGTGGGAAAAGAAATCCTATGTGATAACTGCTTCTAAACACTCTTGTGAGCATGACTCAGAAGCCAGACTGGAGTGCAAAACTGAAAATCTCCATCTACCATCCATCTTCTCTTTTGTTAGGAAACTAACAGGGGAATGAGAAAACAGAGCAGACAGGATGAAATGTAGTGAGCAGACAGGGTGTTAATGGGTAGGTAAGAGGGGAAAAAGAAAAAACATATCTTTCTTTGATATAATGAAGTCACAGAAAATCTTCCAGATTGTCCAAAACCTGGTAAAACCATGCTACATTTTTCATCACTATAACACTTTTACTGGATACTCCCTTGACTGGATAACATAATATGGTAGATTAACAGATTATACAGAAGAAACTCAGGATTTTCATAAATGATGTCTCCAGCAGAGAAGATTTATCATGGTGACAGATCAGTCTGGGCTGAGATGTTACTCTACTTATATATGACTGTCATATGAGTAATTAGCCCCGTACGGTCTGTAACAGGAGAAAAAAAGTCTATTACTTGAATATATTTTAATGTATTAATAATTTAATTAATTCACTTGTATCTATTCTTTTAATCTCCTACAAAGAAGAAGGAAATTCCCTCTCTCTCTCACACCAGGGGAAGAGACAATTTTAAAAATGTGCCTTTTGAAGCCAATATTTCTGTGGGCATAACCCCACTCTTAACGAAACCAAGTACAAAATTGCCAGTGCCATCAGTAAAAACGGTATAGACTTGACAGTCAATTCAAACATATAAAATTTCCAGCACTGTCAGAATGCTATTTTGATCTCCCAGCTTGTCATTCTGAACTCACCAAAACTCGCTACCTGGTTTGTTCATACGGCATGAAGGACACATTTACTGTAACACATTCCAGTCGTTAAAGTAGAATGTGGAAAACTTGCCAAACTGAACAACTAGATAACTGGGGAATGGAAAAACACATCATTTAAGTATTCTAGATCATCTTTAGAGTCTGAAATAAACTTTCTTAGATAGGAAGACCAAGCAATAACAAGTACAGAGCACAAAAAAAAGAACTTTTCTGTTGCTACTATAATTAAGGCAAATGAGATAACATAAGATGATGGAACACACAGAGTAAAATCATCTGTATCTAACTCTATCCTATATGAATGGCTTAAATAATGAAAGAACAAGAAATGATAGAAAAACAGGTCCTATATATAAAACACACCTCAGACATGGACAAAAAGGATAATCAGGACAACCAAAAAAAGATTACAAACCTTGCCTGATTTTATGACCTTCGCTCTGAGGCTCTGCTGACAGGCAGCTCTCCTTTGGTGTCCCTTTGTTGTGACAAGCTTTAGGTGAACCTCTACTGTTTCTCCCTGGTGAAGTTTGTGAAGCATTGAGGGACAGAGGTCTCTTACTCTGTATATCAGTTGGTTTGTTAGGTAACTGCGAGATGCTGGTAGTCTTCTCCCGATTTGCAGGACTCTGCTGTACTCGAAACCTATTTTGTTCCACGTTCTGCACCCCTTTCTGCAGCTTGGCTTCTTTTCTCTTACTTTCCTCTTCACGTTTCCTGTAATTACAGTTAATACCATAAGAATTCCAGAGACAAAATCTTGGGAGCATATATCTAACTTGAACACATTCCTCTCTAGTAACCTGACACTGCCACAACAAAACCATGACTATAACATCAACTTTTTTGTGTGTGTGAGAAAGGGACAGCTATTGCATTGAAGTGTCTTAGCTTGATCCAAAATAACAACTGACTTGCAGCTACAGTCCAATGAACACTGAGTCCTTATAAGCCAGCTGCCCATTCAGTCTGCAATTCATTTTAGAACACTCTCCTATTTAAAAAAATGAGACTTAGGGTTTTTATAAATATAGAAAAATGAAAAGCAGGATTTGAAAATATGTCAGAAGAGAAGAAACATTATACTGATAATAGTGTTTTGAGTTATTAATGAACAACACTTTAATATAAGTAGTAATGCAATGCACTGTATTTGAAAATCAGAAAACTTGAAGAAATAATCTCTTTGAAAATAATTTTTCATACCTACCTGTGTCATACTTATTAGAGACATTATAAAGCAACTTCCAACTAGTTACAGATACTAACTTGCTGCTATATATTTATCACTGGTGGATAATGGCAAAATTTATTTTACATGAATGGATTACACATTATACAAATGATAAGTATTGAAAATATGAGATGTGAATTAAAAACTTGTGTGCACATAGTATGCCGTTACAATTATGACATTTGGGTTTGGAAAATGAAAGAAGTCATGCATCTCTTAAACAGTGGAGATATAAAAGAGAATTTTGGACAAGGTTAGGAAAGGCGCATCTGTTGAATGAAGTTTTGCAGCCTGTTTTGAAGTACAGTGGGATGTCATTACCCTTTAGCTTTTAAATTCTTTTTCCTACCAAGCAGAATAAACCAAATAGCACATAGCAAACATTACATATCTACCTACCATTGAATTTGTTTTTATAAATTAAGCACTGGTTGTGAGATGAAGTGACACTTCTCCTCTTGGAACGGACAGGTGGTAAATGTCGTATCATGTAGCTGCCTGATATTTTAACTCACTTCCAATGCTACAACGTAGTTTGCAGACTGTTGACACATTAGCTCACAGCACAGCAGATGACAGGTTAGTTATGCAGCATGCCATCCTCAGTTCCTGTGAGTCCCATCAATGCCAGTCTGTGTCACTTCAGTGCGAGCTGCCAGGGAGAAGCCTTAACTTTATCTGTCAGTGCTATTTTATCAAGTATGCTCTGCAGAAGCAGCTGATTGAACTTTGTACCTGAAAAGCTGCTAATAGATCTAAAAAATACACTCCTGGCAGCCTGAGGTTCAGTATTCCCTCTGGCATGGTAAAAAGTGGCTAGTTTCAAATAATATCGGCATTCCACAAATGGACTATGTGGGGATGTCTGTCTGGTGTACAGTATGGATTTCACTGCCATTACTCTGCTGTTTGAGCTGATACATCAGATCTTACTATTCACAGAATAGTCATTTTCCTTTCTTCACAAGAATCAAGCAGACTATTACCAGTATCTTCCATTCAGGGCATTAGAAAAGAAAGTGTGAGTGAGGTTGTGCGATATGCAGTCAAGGCCAAGTGGCCTGCACTCTTTGGATGAGCAGATCAACTCAGAACATTAAAACTTTAGCAACATACCAATTGTAAAGTTACTGAAATGACACAAGACTAGAAGTTGAGAAGAAGGGGATTTTTTTTCTAAAAGGTCTTGTTCGTGTGCTAATTTTTCAGCTGAAACTGATGAAATAATAAATGGAAGGGATCTCAAAAGTCCCCATTCATGGACCACCATCCCAATTGTCACAGTAGAGCTTAACTGATTAACAGACTACCTTTGTGGTTTGCTTTCTTTAGTTAGAAATACAGTTTCTTTTACAATGAAGGATATTTTCAGAATTAAAATTTCCAAGTTTTACTGCTGTCTGAACTGAGAGACTAGGTTACATGAACAAGTAAAGCAAGTAGACAAGTTCCTAACTTAAGGGCTCTCAGTCATTCTCAGGAGGTTCTGGCAACTCAGCTGTATCCAAATTTTGGCTCCAAAGTTAGAAAACTACTCTGTGATAACAAAGCTGGCATGCCAAAATTTTCCACTTTAATTGCAACAGAATTTTGTCCTGAATGGTCGTAAATTTATATTTCATTTAAAAAGCGAGAGAATGGAAACTGAGCCTTTAGCAGCTGGAATGGAACAGTTTCAGCCTTAAACATTTGTGAAGACACAGAGATGCTTTGAATTTTTGGTCCTGCTGAAATGAAACCAACCTTTTCTATTCCATTAAGAACGCTTTGCTTTTTGATCTGCTTTATGGAGGACATTTTATATTTAGAACATGTCCGTGTGCCTGGAGAGCATTTTTTTAGTTATTCTTGCAAAAAAAAAGTTACTTAAAAAATCATAACTAAAACTAGATCACCAGGTACGATCCTACTGCTGCTGAAGCTTTGTCTGGACCAAGGGGAGTTATATTTCACATATAAATGGCAGTCTCCGGCTATACAATCTAGCATGATATTTGTTTTTGAAAGCATGACACTGTAGAATCACAACACGTTCAGCTTAGGATCTACTACAACCTTTTAACAGATAGTCCTTAACAAAAATGCTAAAAAGACAGTTAATTTCCATCCAGTATTCCTATGTTGATTGGCCTTGTCAAATGTGTAGAGCCATCCATTTGTCCTTACCTAACCACCTATTCTTTCCTCAACCTTTTGTGATATGAATTAACACCATTCTGATTTCTGCTTTAGTCTTCAATGTGCTTACAAGTCTTATGCGCCTTGGTCCCAATTGGAAATTTAACATTTTACTTCTTAAATGAAAATACTGCATAGTATCAGATTCAGAATGGATTTATGTAGAATTCTTATCAATATACACTTCCACTTTAAAGTTGAACCATTAACCTACTCTTTGCGTATGTTCTTCCAAGCAGTTTTCACCCATCTAATCGCAGTTTAATTCAAGCTACATTGTCCCACTTTGCTAATGAGAATGGCACATGAGAAAACTTCAGGCAAGTCTGAATGACAGCAACTGTTTCTCCATGGCCACAAAAATTGCTATTCTGTCACAACAGAAAATTGAGTTGGTTTGATATAGTTTTCTCTTGGCAAAATCAAAACAGCCATTACTTGAACGTTTCCAGGGATGGGGCATCCACCACCTCTCTGGGCAACCTGTTCCAGTGTTCCACCAACCTCAGTGTAAAAATTTTTTTCCTAACATCTAATCTGAATCTACATCCCTCTATTTTAAAACCATTACCCCGCATCTTATCGCAACAGGCCCTGCTGAAGAGTTTCTCCCCGTCTTTCCTGCAGGCCCCCTTTAGGTATTGGAAGGCCACTATACTTCTTGCTTTGTTACGTTCCAGACACATTTGGCTTTTCTGACGCCATCCCTACGTGCCCAAGCAATGTTTTGACACTCTTCCTTTGCAGCCTGTCCCTGCTTCCCTCTCCTGTAGACTGCCTTTCTGCACTTGAGCTCTGACATGGCTTCCTTGCTTACCCAAACCGGTCTCCTGATATGTCTCTGCTCAATGACAACGTGCATGTTGTTTTGGCTTGCATCAATCTTCATTGTCTAAATTACCATTTCTTTGATATAGGTGTGTTCAACGTGGGAGAATATGTTTGTACAGAAATATTTCACAGGCATTGAATCAGAGAATAATACAGGTATGAGACGTTGGTTGACTTTTTGTTAAGACAAAAAAGAAAAAGAACAGAGTAATTAAAAACATGCAGACTTAGAAATGATTTATATTAGTGAGACTCTCTAAAATAACATATTACAAAGCAAGTTTTAAATACATACACCAACATAGTTTGGGAGGGGGGTTTAATCTAGTTCACCATCATTCTGAATTTTCACATAATGTCTACTTTTATCTGGAGAGCAGATTTTTAAACATCAGTAGAGATTTTTGGGTTTTGTACATAGCAACACCCTGGCCAGTTTTAGCTATGGAATACACAGATGGGTACGCAGAATGATGACAACATAATGTCCCTTCCAGTTTATTACAGATCATAAAGTTCCATTAAATAAAATTTGTTACGTGACAACTTGATTTGCTTGCATATTCCAGTTGTATTTTAATTCTGTTTTTACGGTATTTGGTACCCAGACTTTGTTTCTATTGTTTTCAAACAAATCAACAACAGCTTAGTAAGTTTCAGAAAGTACATTAGAAACTCACAAAGAAAAACAATTACAAAAACATCCCCAAATTTCCATGAGGCAATCCTTTTTCATTTAATCTTCTAGATGGAGTATCAGAGATTCTTCTAAAAATTACTGTCATCACAAAGAATAAAATTACCTCATTTAGTAAAGTCAGTTGTGACCACACAGCAAGAAGAAGAGTTCTCCAAGTTAAAAAGAAATACACAAGCTAATTGGGATATTTTCAAAGGCAGCTTCTCCATGCATGGCTTTGACTTCTACTGATTTTAAACAGAAAAGGCAAATAATAGGAGAGCTGCAAGTTACAAATTTAGGACCTAAAGATGTGAGCAAGAGATTAGTTCTCTAATATTTCTAGCTTTTGTTCTTACTGGTATTAACTGGTATAGTAGTAGCATTCAAACCCAATGAAGGTCAGACTGGCCAGTTATGCAGATCGTCAAACTACTGAATTTGAAATAGCACAGAGTGCAGCTGACTTTGTCTGTGATACATGGATGCAACAAAAATACCTCTAGGTGCAATAATTACATTGTGTCTTTATTCATATGACCTCTCTTTAGAGAAATACTACTACAAAATCATGCAGAAATCTTCATAGAATGTTATGGTTTTTCATTCCAGAATCAGATTTCTTCAAGAGAAACCAAGTGCTAATTTGTTTTCTTCATATTATGGATCTTAAGGATAAACCCCAAGTATGTAAAGTATTTTGATGATCATTTATGTACTTTCGGATTTTAGAATTTCACCACTTTGCTACCATTACCTCATTTAAATAGAGTAGAAACTCAGCAAGAACCTACACATCTTACAAATAACTATTTTAATTGCATATGTTAGTTATCTATAATCTAATATAATGATTTAATGGTAACTCTCTAATTCTAGAGCAGAAAATATAAATGCAGAGAATGATACTGCCAAAGGCAGAAGTTGCAAATAAAATCCAGGAGTTCAGTTTGCTAGAAAAGCACAACCACCCCTGTGAAATATTAAGTTAAGCCTTATTAAACCAGGTTTTTCCTGCTTTTTTTCCTTCATCTACTTATTAATTTATTTTCAAAATTGACATCAAAGTATTGATAGGTCAATAATTATTTCCATCACCTTAGAGTGACAAACATTTTCCAAGCCTTTTTATCATCATACAGAGTATCAGGTAAAGATTCATTGATGCTAACATGCTAGTTTCTCAGCTTTTGGTACTTTGCCTTATTCTTGTATATTATATAAAGCTTGTTATTTAATTTGGGATTTTCTGGAAAATAATTTCCATTTATAGGTGTATGAAAAAAAAGCCACTATATGCTTCCTACAGCTTAATGAATTCTACTAAGAGGAACAATAAACGATGATGAGTAACAGATAAAATCATACACTGATATACACAAACTTATGACAAAAGTTTATTTGCTGGAGTAGATTTCAGGTCTCAGACTTACTTGGCAGCAGCATCTTTTCTCAGCTGTTCATGTTTCATTAAAAGATTCTTCCTCTCTTGAAAAGCCTTTCTAACTTTGTATCCTTTGTAGACAGCCTGAATTTTGAAAGCAGCAATGTCCTGTATGGCAGCTATAGACAGAGCCCCATGTTCTAACATGAACTGAATCACTTCATGGTGTTCACCAAGCAAGGCATAATCAAGTGGAGTATATCTAAAAAACAAAGCAACACAAAAACTCACAACAATTATCATTGAACTAGAATTCTAACCATAATGTGCATTTACTTCATCCTCATGCCATAAGGCAACTTCTAGAACGAGGACAGATTAAACACTGTTTTCAGTAGCCCGTTTTACTAATTTTTTAATATTATTTTCTTGTCTTACTCATTCTACACTCCATGACTATGTTTAAGGCTTATTTTAGTCTCCTAGCGTAAAGGGGAGGGTGGGCAGACTATACGATCAAAATCCTTCAAAGCCCTACCCATAGAATCAAGTGCTTTAGGCAAGCAATCCTAAAAAGGTGTTTTCAAGGATCTCATATAGAATATAACCTAAATAAAAGGCAAGTTAAAACATTTTTCATGTTGTTTCCATATGAATTTAAGTTCTAGAGATTTGCTGTCAAATCTGACTTTGGCTCTATAACAATGACTGAGGACAGTATGACTGACCAAGCTTCAGGATTACAGCTGCATCAAGGCATAATACTATTTTTTAAAGCACTAGGAAGACTTAAGTCTCTTTTCAAACGGACATAGGTGCTAAAAATATTAAATGACTTTGCTTTTTAAAGGAGTCAAAGATGCCTAAGCCCTTTTAAAAAGAATTCCCAAGTTTCCCACTGTCAACAGAGGAGCAATATTTACATAACTCCCTCACCAACACTGAAACATTAGGCAAAGACATTTAGTGACTGAAAATTATCAGTCACAAACCATAATCAAGACCATATAATACAAGACTATCAAATAGCAAGTGTCAATGCATGTGATTGTGAAAATTAGGGCTGCTCTTGATGGTAACTTGCCAGGACGCAATGCTGGTAAGGGAAGAAAAACAGACAGAAAGCACAATTGGACTTGCCATGCAGCAATGATTTGATGGAAGGATTAACAGTATCTGAACTGAAGTGTCTGCAGGAATAAAGACAATGACATAACATGAAAATTTGTATGTCAAGGTGTGTTGCTGATGGCACTTAAAGAGATACAGATTTTTGATAACCCAGGAATAGGAACAGTACCCCTAGTTTTGAATATTTTAAGTAACAGGTACAAAAGATTCTAAAGTAAATGTTGTGCTACTAGCATGTGCATACCAAGACAACATAATATATTATGAATCCTTGTCATGAAGACTCATCTTCTTAAATGTAGATTCTCTAACTCCATTAGAGCTACCTTTGAAAGTGAAAAATCACTCAAATGAAATCTGAATAGGGGTTCGTATGACTGGACAGTACCTATTCAAGGCTGCTCACATACACTCCTCACAGCCAGCCATTACTCTGTTGTGTCACTTCAAAGCCTGTTATAAATTTTCTTTTCCACTGGTTATCTCTAAAGCAGATAGCTTTTAAATCAAGTTGGCTTCACAGAAACACATGCAAAGACAACATCAGCCATCAGCTCTTGTAAGTAATTTAGCATGAAGTTGGTCAAGCAGCAGCTAGCCTGGCATCACGAGATGCACCCAGGATATCAAGTTGGATTACAAAATAAATTTGCAAAGAACAACAAAGCAGCCACCCTTCAGATCAGCACTTGAGCAAGCAAGAGGGCAGCTCAAAATCCTAGGTGCAATCTCAGCTCCATCTTGTCACAAAACCTATTTAGTTTTAATCACTATGTTTGAATTTTGAACTGGTATCTCATACTGCACTCTAAGAAAGTGAAGAAGGGAAGCTTCTTTCTATAGGTATGTTGGAAAAAAAAATACTGTTTGGTCAAACCATTAGTGAATAAAAACCAATTTCATCCAATTGCAGATGAACCATATCCATGACGTTACTTTTACAACACTCAACTTGATTTTTCCACTTTCCAAAATTCTGATCTTTTCACAATTAAGCAAGGTTTTGCAGATGTCTATTAAAAGACAACTGTGCAATTTTTATATATTATATATATATTTTTAGGAGAATTATATTTAAAGACTGATTAATCTCGAAATACTGGGGATCTGTTTTGTTCCACACATGGACTAGTGCTTAAGAGCTGACATTTGGAATACTGCCAGTTATATTTTGAGTAATCTAGGTTTATACATAAGAACATAAATTAATGCCAGAAGGGAAACAAAATAGATACTAACTGAATGACAGTAGTAAAACAACAGCTAAGGTCTTTTCCTGAAATTTGAGCATCATTAGTACATTTCTAGAAAGTAAGGGAAATAGCAGCCTCTTTTCTGGCAAAATAGTGGCTTTTAATTTACTTATTAGAAGTAATTTAATTTATTTAATTTTCTACCAAAAATTACTAAAGAGAGCATTGGCACTACTTAATTAGGAACTACTTATACTCTCATTTGTGTTTCTCAATAAAAAATAAGAACAGAAAAGGAAGAGAGATCCGAGTGGTTTAGAGTAGAGAACGAAAGAGAAATGATGGAGGAAGAAAGCAATTAAAAACTGGGATAAGTATGGAAGTCTCAAATTTAGCACTAAAATATGGAGTTTTGAAGTCCTTAAGTTATTTTAAATGTTGTAATATTCAAATTTGTACGGCATACTGATCATTATTTTATTTACAATTATGAGGTGGTCATCTACTCTAAAAAAGGCATTATACATTTCTGCTAATAGTAATTATCTTCATGGTCAGGTGACTAATTCAAACTCCACAACCCAAATCACTTTTATAAAACTATTATTTATATGTCAATGAAAGACAAAGAAAAGAGATGCAAATGTACTGTCTCTTTATGATTATAGGAGGATTTTTGTTTTTAACTAGGCCTTTAGAATACAGTTAACCACCAGGTTATTTGTAATCACTATTTTAAAACACAACATTACATTTCTCCCATTTCCTTTCTTTTCACTGTATTCCCACCAAATAGAAAAGAAAAATTCCAGTCTACTCCAACAGCAGCAGAAATGCCTTTTCATCCTTTGTCCATACACGTCCACTGTCAACTTCATATAAATGAAAAAGATCTTTAATATTTCAAACAAGACTAGAATGAGTAAATACTCGCAGAAATCTCTGTAAGTTCACAGTTCAAAAGTATAAACAGTTGAAGTTGTAATGTCTTTCTTAAAGAAGAGATTTTTCACATTAGAAAAGCTGCTTACACTGAAGCCAAAGATTATAGCACTCCTTTCAGATACAAGATCATGGTTCTCTGGCAATATCAGAACACTTAAGATTTTAACCAGTAGGTAGCACTTTTGCCAAATTACAAAATAATGCATTCAGACAAGCAATACCTCTCCTCACTGTTTTCCATGTGATTAGGGAAAGCATCAAAACCGAGCAGCAACTTTATAGCATCAAGGTAGCCATTGTTACAGAGCCAGTGCAAAGCAGTTCTTCCCTGTAAACAATAGAACAAAACAAAAATAAATATTATGCCCAAATTCTATCACACTACAATAAAAGTTGTAAATCATACTGTAATTCAATGCTTTTCTGGACATGAAGGACAAACTAATTCTTCTAAACAAACTTCCTTGTTAAAATAAAGAATACAGCTCTTAAACATGAAGTAACTTTTTTTTTTTTTTTTAAACAAGATTACAACACACTAGTGCTTTTTCACCTGAAGCAGCTGAAAAACAGCATTAGGAGACTAGCTCTAGAGTTGCTTCCTTTGCAGCTATGCTGCCAAGATCTGAAGCAGCTCTTATCAGCCTTTCTAGTTCAGAATTCAAAATCAGATGAAGTTTGAGGAAAGCTTATTAGCCCAGGCAAACAAAGAAAAACTCCAGCTGTGCCTTCAAAATGAGCTCGATTTCAGAAGTCTAGTTTCTTCCATATGAAGCAGAAGTCCAACTCTCTAGCTGCACTCTATACAGGCAGGTCATATATGACCACTCTTGGAACGGGGACACAGAACCACAACACAAAATACCTCAAGCTTTGTTAATATCAACAAAACATAGACATTTCAGTTCACTTCTAGGCCATGCCTCTTGTCTGCCTCTTGCTTTTTTTGAACTCCAAGTGCAGGAAATACCTAGAAGGCTGGATACCACAGAAAACATTGAGTTCAGTGCTAGCAAGCCGCCCCCTGAAGCCCTAGGGCTGAAAAGCATGCTGCAGCACCTCAGTGTGAAATAGGTGGAGCTGATGGGTTCAACTGTACTCAAGCTGATGCCATACAGAGCTGGGAGCAGGCTGGAAAATCTCTCCACCATGCTCTGTAGAACCCATAATAAAAAACGCTTTTCCAGTACCTGGAATTATGCATGCCCTACAAAGAATAGCTACAGAAATGTTTTACAAATTGGGTGAAATTCTTTTGACTGATGGAGTTCTACCAACTTCTGAGAAATTATGTCATATAACAAAGAAATCTGCTATATGTTGCACAATTATTCTGGCTCCTAATTTCACTTACTGCTTGAATAATGGCACAAAAGAACATATAAACTAATCAGTGTTCTTTTTTACTTTTCACCGGGAAGAGTGATACATATGTGGAAACTTATGTGGATAAGCAATTGAAGTAGTTCTTGTACAATCTCACTTGCAGTGTCTTGTTCTATCTCTATGCTTGTTCTATCTCTATGCTAAAACCTAAATCAACATTACAGACTATAAAATCACATTCCCGTGGTCAGCTGTTAATAAGAATGATAGAAGTTAAGAAATCAGATTATATGACGCCTCTTAAGATCACACTTTGACAAGGAAAAGTCAAAAGTGATATGGAAAAATATGAATCTTCAATTCATGCTGCATATTAAAATACTACTTTTCATTCAAGACTTTAGAAGTAAAGCCATAGGGAAAATTATGTCAGGATGCATTTCCTTTCATGTTGAACAGCAGCAAAGATGCTTCTGTGTCCCAGAAAAGAGAATGATCTTGAAGAAAAGGAAAATATTTTGATTTATAGTTATTCTGAAGTTAATTAAAAAGCCCAGTGAAAAACAACATACCTCTTTATCCTGAATATTTGGATCCGCATTGTTTTCCAGTAACACTACCATGCAGTTAATGTAACCTCCATAAGCAGCACACTGCAGAGGTGTTCTACCTGCATAATCCTGCACGTTAGGGTTGATTTTATTTTCTATCAAGATCTGGCACACGTCAGCATTTCCTCCGAGGGCTGCCCAGTGAAGAGGCGAATGACCATCTTGGTCAACCAAATCTACTCTTGCTCCTCCTGTAATAACAAATACATTTTTGAACATAAAAAGAAAATACTTTTCAATGAAAATAAAAAAAAAAGAACAAGTTTATGTTCAACTAGAACTTATTTGATAAACTGGCAATTCAGAGAAATATTTCTCACGGTAACTTCAACTTCGCTACTCAAATCCTAAAACCTAAATCAAAATGAACTGTGAATGAAATAGTTTCAGTGAGGGTCGGGCATCTAACTTTTTTACAAGCTTTCAAATGCTTTAGAATCTCCAGATTTGTCAAATGCCATTGAAAAACCTAGCTTTTATTTGATTCAGATCTATTAATTTTCTGTGAAACTTTTATTTCTTAACAACAAAATCACTTTTGAAAATTAGACTTCAGATGAAATATCTTTTTAAATCTCTACAGCAGACAAGATAAAATATTCACAGTGTAAGAATTATTTCTGAGAAAAGCTTGATATTTTAAAATTCAAGCATGCTAAGACACTTTATGCAGATAATTAATTTCTCTATGTGCTCTTGTAAGACGTAAAAACTCCATACAAAAATAAAACTTCACAAATATAAAAACTTGAACCACCCAGGAACAATGACTGTCTACATCATAAAATACTTAATTAAATGTAACTCTGATTCTGATAACCAAGCTTAATGCATCTACAAAAGCTAAATGATATAGGGGGTGGCAGGGAGAGCTTAGCAGGAGGTTAAATATGCCTGGCAGATCACAGAAGGAAGCACACTTTTCAGTAAGAAAGACTGGTTGACTGAAAACTTGCAACTTGTTAGCCTTGATACTTCAACTGTCCATAAATAGGATAATATTGCAAGTAGGAGGGACACTGCTTCCAGCTACTTAGAACTTTTTTGTAAAGATAAATGACGGAGTTTTGCATCTAAGATACCACTGTTGTTTCACCATACTTCTTCCACTTCAATGGACTTTTTACAATTACCTAGAACTGTATACATTGTTAACTCTTATTTCCATTTACAAATAAAACACTGCTTATAAAAACCAACCAGAGGAAAATAATAATGGTTTAAGATTTTTGATAGCTATCTTCATTAAAAAAATTCATTTGAATAGTCAAAAAGTCTTCAAAGAAGCCTAAAAATGCTTTCTTACAAAAGAGAAAAAAGTTTAATTTGTTCTTATTCACTGGAGAGAAAAAAAAGAAAGAAAAACAACGGCTTGCTGGGGAAGAGGTGGTTTGAGAGACAAGAACATACTTGAAAAGGCTTGAGCAGAAAAGAGCTGTGAAAGGAACTATACCAATTTTGAAAGTGTTCTATTTAACTCTTCTAGTTATTGTGCACAACAGTGTAATAATTTTTCACATTTACCAGTGCTGGTACACAAAGGATATTTACAGACAAAACCCGCTTTAGAGAAGTAATTTTCTACCCCACCTCTTGCTTAGCTGCGCTGTTTATTTCCCAGTCCCGCAGAAAGCGGCACCAGAACTCTGAACAGGTTTGCAAATTCATAACAGCTGACCTTTAATGAGCGTTTGTATCACTTCTTTGTGTCCCATCTCACAGGCTCGGAAAAGTGGGGTATGTTTCATGACATCCAAAGCATCTACCTGCGCATTATGTTCCAACAGCAATTTCACTGTGCTGACATGGCCGGAAAGGGCAGCAGCGTGTAACGCTAGAAGAATAAAGTAGTAGAAAAAAGAAATGGTACGATCATGAGTTTTGGAGGTTCACAATTAGAACAGTCAAAAGAAAAATTAATTTCAGCAATTTTTGGTGGGAAAAAAAGTGCTTTCCAACCATAAGAAATTGAAGAATCATAACAAGTGATCACTAACCACCTTTCCTTGACATATAAGCAACAGACCAAGAAGCAGAAAAAGTTATCCCTGAAACATGGTTTTAACGTGTACAAATAGGAATGTTACCCTTAATGCCACCAAGATTGGCTTATACTGATGATTTGTGGAAGGTTAGCAGCTTCTGATTAAAAGAACGTAACATGGTCTACTTCTGCCTCTGTTTTGTGGCATTTCTTACACGACCCCAATGGAGATGAAACTGCCCATTGCCAGTGAAAAAAAAGCTTTCATTATTTCTTCAATGTTTTCCTGAAAATAGTTTCTTTTTCTTTCAAATAAGCAAAGCTGTCTCAGTTAAAACTAACTCCAGATAACCACTCAGCTGGTTTTTCAGAATTACTTGGAGAAAATTTTATACAAAATTACGTAGCAAGGCCATCACATGTGACACAGTGTCTGCAGCTCCCTATTTTCTTCAGAAAAGAGAAAAAGATGATGGGCAGACCAGATACTGCATTTTGTCTCATCTTACAATCTATCAAGTTCAATTTTATGAAAACTAAGCAAAGTTGATTCTGCAGACTCCGACTCTTCATAGTTTTCTTTGCATTCTCATCGTTCAATGTATGCAGACTTCACTGAGTTCAAACCAACAAATAACACAGAGCTACCTTAGCAGAGTAAGACCTCAGGGTAAAGACGCGGTGTCCTGTAACTGAAATTGCCATCAGCTAAACAAAGCATCCTGCTGGCGCTGTCAGCTGGAACTGAGGAAAATGCTGAAATGCCAGCACTACCAGTTCAGTTGTGTTCTTGAAGGAAAGGCAAACTACACACAGCAATGAGATTTCAAACCAACGGAGGACACATATATTGGTGATTTCACTTACAATTTGATTTCAAAAGGCTTTGGATTATTTCCTGTATAGTCAGCAATCGAATCAGATAATCTACATTCTCATCCTGCCTTACCTGTAGAATATTTCGAAGATGACAAAATCAAAATAATTTAGAATGAAAATACAAACCAGTGCAATTCATAAATGTGCATTTAGTAAAGTGTAACATTCACATTTCCCCATGAAATTTCACAAATATTCATCCTTGGTGAGAATTCAGTCTGCTCAAGCAAGCAAAATGTGGGGCTGTAAACAGTACCTACATGTCTCTACTTGTTTAATGTTAAAACAGGCAAGGTCAGGATCCATCAGAGGCGTTACACAGAAAGGCACACCACGAAGGCCAACATTAGAAGGAACTGTTTCTTGAACCATAGCCAGCATATCAAAACAGTCAGGCTCTTTGTATCTGCCTGCTACAGTTTACCACTGGTACCAGCTTTACTCACACAGCTTATGAAACAGTAACCCAGCATAACCTGTTACACAGGTGCTACTGAAATACACAGGTTGTTCATACCGTTCTTCAAATTCAACTGAAGTGCACTGTTTTAAAACAGATCCTCAAAATTAGTGATAGTAACTGAACTGTGATACAGACAAATGAGGCACTTACTACAAGAACTGGGGTCACAGCCAGATGCACTATGAGAAGTGCTGCTTTATTAATTCAGATCATGCCTTTAAGATGACTCTGATGTTTAACTGTTGCAGCTAAAAAGCACAGGGGCACTCATCACAGTCTTGAAAAATACCTGTAAGCAGCAAGGTCCTGCACATGGGTCAGGGCAACCCCAAGCACAAATATAAGCTGAGGAGAAAATGGATGGAGAGTAGCCCTGAGGAGAAGGACTTGGGAGTGCTGGTGGCTGAGAAGCTCAATAGGAGTCGACAATGTGTGCTTGTAGCCCAGAAAGTCAACCACATGCTGGGCTGCATTAAGAGGAGCGTGGCCAGCAGGTCGAAGGAGGTGACTCTACTCCTCTACTCCACACTCGTGAGACCCCACCTGGAGTGCTGCGTCCAGCTCTGCAGCCCCCAACGTAAGAAGGACATAGACCTATTGCAGAGGGTTCAGAGGAGGGCCACAAAGGTGATCACAGAGGCCTGGAGCACCTCTCCTATGAGAACAGGCTGAGAGAGTTGAGGCTGATCGGCCTGGAGAAGAGAAAGCTCTGGGGAGACCTGATAGCAGCCTTCCCGTACCTAAAGGGGGCCTACAGGAAAGGTGGGGAAAGACTCTTCAGCAGGGCCTGTTGTGATAGGGTGAGGGGTAATAATAAATAGGAGGAGGTAGATTCAGACTGGATGTAAGGAAGAAATATTTTACACTGAAGGTGGCAGAACACTTGCACAGATTGCCCAGAGAGGTGGTTGATGCCCCATCCCTGGAAACATTCAAGGCCAGGTTGGACGGGGCCCTGAGCAACCTAGATCTGGTTGGAGATGTCCGTGCTCCTTGCAGGGGGGTTGGATGAGACGACCTTTAAAGGTCCCTTCCAACCCAAACCATTCTATGATTCTATGATCTGCAGTAGCTAGGCAAGTGGGTGGCCATCAGTAGAGATTTGACAAGAATGAGATCCCTGCCACTTCGTACATTTGGATGGGCCTGGTTTTCATGGTCTGACCTCACAGTAAACTCTAGGTTCTGTTTTTTGTACTGCACTTCTTATGAAACCAAGGCAGTAAACCACTCCATCAGATGACACATGGGGTGTGTATAACAATACAATAGAAAAAGAGCTGCTGTGTCAGCTTGGCCGGTTCTGCCCCCCTATCACTCATTCTGACGCAGGCATCTTGTTTCGCACTTTGTGCTCAATATTTTCTTGTAAGCCAAATTTTCTGTGATGGAGTCACAGTGACTGAAGAGATTCTTCGGCCAGCTGGTCACAATAAGCCCTTTGTTCAGCCGATAGACAGAGCCCTCTCCATTGTACGCAGTGACGGCAGAGCTATAAAGCTGCCCCTGTAATGCTCCTGCAGTGCTGATCTCTGAGAACAGGGAAATTCCTTTCCCTTGGTGTCATTCTCCTACACAATACGCAGAGTCTCGGTGTTCTAGCAAAGCTGAATGGAGAGTTTGCTCTTTTTAAGTAAATGCAAAAGGCTGCGTTAACGCAACGTTATAACTGAGCTTAACTGAGTCGGCACACAAAAGTCAGAAAAACACAACCTTGAACTCTCCTCAGCAACTGTATCCCAGGCACCGAGGCATGTATGCTATTTTCTATTACTGCACGGTTTCCCGTCAGAATACAGCGCTACTTTTCCCTCACCAAAACTTGGCAATGATTAAGAACTTTCGCAAAAAAAAAAGCCAGATCTGAAATAAGAGAGTGATTTACTGATGGGCTTCTGTTTAAGTTTATAGCTCAGTGTAATAAAGCCCATGCTATTGCACATGCCTGCACAATGGTAAAACTTGGATTGCTCGGCTGCAAGCGACGAACAGCATAGCTCCCCACTTTTAAGACTATTAGCGTGTTCTACACAACGGCAGTTTCAAGTGAATGGAAAATCCATCCCTTTCCTTAGATTAAAAGCCCTACGACAAAATAAAGATTAAAAGGTGATTAAACATCACTTCTATGAAAGGTTTAAGACCAAAAGATAATAAACCCAACCACCTGGATTATTCAAGCATGACATCCACACCTGAGTAATTTCAGAAATTACACAGAATTCACACAGTATGTGATCGCTGTCTGCAAAGAAGAAATACCTTTGTAAGGCTTGCACAGCGGCTACAACGTTACTGCACCTTAAGGTCTGAAACAAATACTGTGAAGTATTTAAAAAGGAATTGTTAGGAAGGCACAAATATAGGTGAGACTGATAAAAGATGAAACAAGAGTAAAATGGTAGAGTATATAGTTTGTAAAGTCATCAATCATGAAGACTGAGACTTTATTTGTTGCATTATTTCTTAAACTCAGAGATTACAAACTATTCATAACTTTGAATGATTTTTTGGCATGTTAATTTGTAAGGAAAGCAAGAATTCTGATATTTAAATAGCATTTTATTGTAACACTATTTGGCTTTTTGTGTAAAGACCGCCCATACAACCAAAGAAAATAAAAATTTCAGTTTTCAAATCCTGAACCACACAGCCCTGACATTGCATTTATTTACCAACTGTACGTAATTTGAAGTGTGATCTGAAAAGAACCACTCTTAAACTCCTATCTTTTTTTTCTTGGCTGGGACAGATCTATGCTGCAAGTTCCCCAAAACTAAGCATGCAGCTCAGGCTAGTTTGTGTGCATGTGCAGCCAAAAGACAATGCTTGATTGTACTTTAAAACAAACAGATTAAAATTTATATAAACAAACACCGCAATATACATTCTTTTTTGTTTAAAATAACACAGTTTTCTTTTCAGAAGAAATGCCCTCTACTGCATTATTCACAGGTGTGTGCTCTGACTATCAGCCGGGCTATCATTTTACTGCTTATTATACATTGGTATACATTTTTGCAATTCTAAATTTATGACCTGGCTGTGACTGGCACTGGCACTGGTTCATGACCTCTTCCCACACAGCTTACCCCTGCACCCCCCTGCTATCAAATCCCTCCAACATATGGCCAATATATCCACATTCTCCTGGTTTTTTTTAATTCAGATGTCATCAGCACACTATATAGCTCCTCTGCTTTTACCTGTATTTTCCACACCGTTGAATACACATACCCTTCAACATCTGTCTCTCTGTCAGAACTGTTATTCTATTTTTGTTGAAAGTACTACATAGGTACAATATTTCTACCAGGAATTCTTAAAATTTTTCATTATAGGAGATAAATTCACAGTTGTTATAGGAAATTTGGAATTTCATTCATTGTATGCTTGTATTCTGAAACACTGTGTAGCATACCTATCTTTTGCTTGATAATGGGACAATAAACTTGAGGGCTATCAAATTTAACCTCTTGTTTGGACAACAAAAGAGCCAATAGCTCTAATCTTTATTACAATATCTTTACAAATAACTATGGTGCTTATGATTTTCATGATGATAATTTAGCCACTTCGCTGGTTAGTTTGCTCCACATTGTTTCAAAGTATTTCTTTACTGACAAATGTTTTGAACAGGCATTTTCAGGAAGGGTTTTTTAAGCAATTACATTTCATTTTATTCTTCAAAATACAGAACAGCTTTTCCTTTCCCAGGATTATAGATCCAACTAACTAGCAGTATAGCAGTATATTTCTTCTTCATGCTATGTTTCAAATGAACTGCTCCAATCTGCACAGTAAAGATTTGTTTCTTTCCCACAATAAGACAAAGAAGTGACTCACATACAAAATTAAACTAATGCAGAAATATTTTCAGGGTTAAGGTACACATCCAGGAAAAGATTAATATAGCTTCCAGCAATGTTTTTTTTTAATTTGGTGGAAATCACTCTAGCTGGAAACATCCAGTGACTCTTTATTGTAAAGCATCTTACCTGTGCCAGCATATTTGTCTGTCATATTGATATCAATATCCAATTTTAAAGTCAGCATAGTCCTAATAACATCATCACTGCCTTTGCCAGCTGCCCACATGAAGGATGTTCTTCCCTCAAGATCTGAGTCATCTTTTACAGAAGGATGTTTCAGAAATACTTCAACTGTTTCCTGAAAAGACATACGATTGAAATCAACATTAAAAGGAATCTGTAACAACAAGAAACTATTGTGTCTTATTTAGCTGTTTATGAAGGAAATCAAAGCTTCATTTTTCCTTTTTCTGTTTATATAGAGTAATAGCTCAACAGGAGCACTGTATTTTCTACTATGCTCTTTTCCTCATCAATGTTCATAATGTATCCTTAACTATGAGTTTAACACTGTCATTTATTTCATACTTTTTTCTTTTTCGTGTCAAACATCATGTGTTTATCATAAGGAAGAAAAAGACACTGCAATCACTGTGAAGAAAGCAATGGGAAAAACATTATCAGTTTATCAAAATATTACTGTAATACTACGATGTTAAAATAATGTTCCTTCAGAATATTCTCCTGACATATTTTTTTCTCCAATTCTAAATATTCTCCAATTCATATTTTCTCCAATTCTCCAATTCTAAAATATTTGCATGTGCAAATATTTTAGTTTGCTAAACTCTAATAATTCGACCATTCAAAATAAAAAATTAAAAAAACCATAGACATACTTCATAATACATAATAATATCACCAAGTTACTAATTACTGAAATATTACAAAGCAAAAAAGATTAAGAAAAACTTTACACCTGAGTCCAGGCTTTCCGCTGTACACGTTACATTAAAATCTCTATTGAAATCAAAGCAAAAAAAAATTATTTATTCAAATGCTGTTGTTTGTGTTAAACTCCTAGCAAACAAGCTCACTTGTTTAACCTGATGCTAAATTCTTAATAAGCCACACAGGAAAGGAAGGGAGAGGAAATCACTACTGCAGAAAAAAGAATTAGGAGAAGATTTTCCTTTTTCTATCTAATGCCTTACAAAGGCTGTGTATGGTACACATCTCTTAAGAATCACTGATAGGGTAGCCAATAAGAACTTTAAAAAGTGGGTTTCACTATTGTATTTTATTTTTATATTTTAGTATTAACATTTTTTTACCCTTTCCCCCATGTGACCCCAAAATAGCTCTATCACTGCTCTGGGTAGAATGAAAATTCCTTGGCTAGAAGGTATCAAATGCTTATAATCACAAAGGTGTTCAAATATCTAAATCCTATGGACTAGCCTGGAATTTTTTTTAACTATTACTTATGATTTCACTCCTCTAAAGAAACAGGAAATTTCTCATATATCTTATGTTAATATGACCTGAGATCCTAAGAGTTTTGTGAATTTGAGTCCATACCTGAACTAGCCATTTATTGTAAAAAGGTCCAGCCAGAAATAGTGAGGAATGGAGGCATTAAGCCTTCCATACAAACCAGCATGTATATATAGCTTTGTGTACTCACACCTCAGGTACAAACAGCTGGCTACTCATTAGGCCAGCAACTCAGCACCCTACCAGTACTCTGCACTGCTTGAAATCCTGCAAAGTGAAAAGCAGTATGAAGGCTGGACCTTTTCAATACTAAGGCACACATTCTACAAACATAAATAAGTAATTTTATTTTTGCGTTGAGTTTTAGCAAAGCAACCTTTCTTTCAATCACTCTTCTTTTCTAGAGGTTTTAATGGGAAAGAGAGGAAAAAAATCTCATACTGCTATAAGTTATTTTCTAAAATGAAGTTATCACAACTTGAAAACAAAATGAAATTAAATTAGAACAGGATGGTTAAGAAATCAGAAAATAAAAGTATCAATCACTTTAATTCTACACTTATTTTGTCATGCAAAAATGCATGTATTTTATCTCTATTTTAAAAAGTGGAGAAAACAAAGTAAAAAATAACAAAGCAGGAAAACAATAAAGGAGAGAAGTAAACCTGGATCATTTCATTCTGTGCTAGCAAGAAACTCTGAAAAATACTAAATATTATTTTTGAATATTCAAAAATCAGACATGGGTATCCACATCTCATTTACAAGATCAATCTATACAAGTATGTGAAAGGGAAGTACACTGTCTTGAACATCTCTAGAAAAATTCAGAAAAAAAAAAATTATATTTATTCCTGCATAACGCATACTAAAAGGAATTCTAATAGAGCATTTGCCTTCACACATGAAGTTCAAAAATTTAGAGAGGCTGTTTATTTGGACCTTCTGCAGGATACATAAGTTATCTAAATTTCAGGCAATCTATCTGGGTGGTTATATTAGGTAACTTCTCTTCTTCTACAACTTTCCCTTCTATAGTAAGCGGGGATAAGTTAGTCTTACTAACTTGTTCGAATGCTTCACCTAAATTAAGTGCCAGCTAAATCTCTTCAGTCTTTAAAAAACAAAATGTCATATTAGAGTCAGTAACCCCCAGAAAAATAGAACAAAGAACTATCAAAAGTAAAGCTGAAAGCAATGCAAATATTTATAATAAACACAAAAGAACAAACTTTCTTCTTCTTGCTAGGATACTAGGAAGCATCACATTTTAACTGAGAAACATACCACACTTATCCAAACTTGGGCAGTCTGAACAGAACAACAATGTGGCTCTCAAACCATAAATATATGGGTGCTACTGCCAAAACAAAAATGGATGTGTCTCCACTCAATTGTTTGAACCCTTATATGGAATGCAGCGGTAGGAATTTCTCAAGGATTTGTATGTGATCGAGAAAAAAAAAAAATCAAATAATGGTGCTCAGAAACAACCAGAGAAGCCCTAGACATAATTTAGACATGCATAAACAGGGCTCTCGGATACACCACCAGCTAAAAGACGCTTGCAGATCTGAATGAGACTCTCCTCTTTGATTCTTCACGTAAGATGGGCAACAGTACCCTTATCATAAGTACACAAGAACACAAAAGAATGTCTGATGCCATCACCTACTCTATTTCTCCATAAAAAGCTAAACGATATCATAGTTTGGCTGGCTGGTGGGATCAAAAGGCAGCAATCTAATGAAAATGTTTCATAAAGTGAATCAAGCCCAGAGAAAGCAAGCCAGTATGAAAAACATTTTTTTAGGAATACATCAATATAGAAAAAAAAAAAAAGAAGATAAATTTATGTGGAGATAATCACCAGACTGTAAATAAAAACATTCTATCTTCCCCATGAGTCTGACTCAAACTAGAAAGAAAGGCTTTTACTGCATAAGTATTGTAGGCGTGTGAGTCAGACCCAAATTCTAAATACTACATAATGGACAATAATCAGCATCAATAAAAAGTTCTCTGAAAAGGTGTAAATTATACAGAGAGATATGCACCAATGAAAGTCTGAATTTAAAAAATATCTGTATGCTTCTCTAAGACTATCTCCAAAAAAAACCCACCAAAACCCAGTCTCCCACAGAAACAGAGGGTGACATCTGTCATATTAATATACACTGGTCAATTCCCTCTTTCAAGAGTATTTCCAGATTCGTTAACTTGAATGGTTCTCAAGGGCATTAAAATTTTACTTGTTTCATGAACATTAACATGTGGGTAGGCAAGAAAGACCCAAATTAGTATCCCTGTTAAGAAAATGCTGCAATATGCACTACACAACGACACTAATTAGGTGCTAAATAACCTTTTTTGTAAAGGGAGGTTATGAATAATACAAGTGAAGAAAACTTAGATGGGAGCCCTCAGCTTACTATGCACAGCGTAACTCAACTGTGAGAGACAGAGCAACATGAAAAAAAGCTTCTTAAGTTCCAGTGCTTGATAACTACTTCTATAACATATATAACCAGCAATCATTAAACTGCTGAGTTTCATACTTAGCTCTATCGTATCTGATCTTGCTCTGGAAAAAAATTACCGATTCTAAAAAAGTATAAGAAATAGGCTGTCTGAGAAACTGATTTTCTTTATTGTCTGAATTTAAAAAAAATATTTTTAAAATATTTAAAACTTAAGAAAGCTTTAAAAAAATGAGTCTTCATGGAGAATTGTAACAAAAGGAACTCGCTCTTTGGCAATGCTTTATGAGACAATGGCTCATTCATAATAGTAAATATTAATAAGTTAATCACGTTCTTGAAGCAAAGACTGGTTTGACTGGTACTGATGCAGCTGTGCAAATACTCATACAGGTGATCTTACTCTGTATACCTTATAACTGCTTAGATTTTGCTACAATGAGCCTTAAAAAGCAAAAGCACTACAGAGTAGATGCCGTTCTGCTTTCTGCTGAAGTACCTAAATGACTCTTGTATGTTCTGATGCAAACATATAGATTAAAGGGCTTTTCTTTGTACAGCAATTTAGGTTTTTAAAATCTATTTTTAATAGTTTGAAATTAACTGCACTTATATCACATAACATAGGAAAAGTCTGAATTAAGCTTGTGCAGACAACACTTTATATTATTTTCAAAACAACTCAAACACTTTGTTACATTATAAATATTTCAGCAAAATATATTTATTTCACATTTAAGGTACGTGCTACTTACAGCAAAGTTGCTCTGTGCTGCATAATGTAGGGGTGTTGCACCTTGACTATCAGATGGGATAGTTCCAAACTTATTTCTTTCTAATAAGAGATGGACAATCTGTGCATGACCTGAGAAAAACAAACAAAAAAACTCTAGATATGTATAAAATCCTAAAGTTAAACACTTCCCTACTTAAAAAAAAAAAACAAACCCAGAAGAAAAAGAGCAGACTTCAAAAATAATAGTATGTTTGTGTCATAGCCATTATAGTCTAAATAGAAGAGAGAAACATAAGACTTGACATTTGAACTATTAAGATTGGCATGCACCTTCTTCCCAACAGTGTTCCAGTTCCACACTTGGTATCCTCATTTTTAAGGGCCTCTGTAAATCAGAATGACCTATGAACAGGAAGAAATCACTAGAGCATTTCCCTAAACAAAGAAACCAGCGGTAGCTGTTCAGACAACTGTGATGTTCACATTGCAGTGAATGAGTTTAATATTTCCAGAAAAAGCTTCTGATAATTCAGCTGAGATGCTGCATTTGAGAGAGAGGTCAGTTAGAAGCGGTAAAGCTAGCTAAGATTGATGGTGATGAGCATTTGTTCATTTGCATTAAAATGTAGGCTAAACCAACATTGACAATTTCGTCCTACATCACATTGTTTTACAGAAATTAAGTGTAAATTCTTTACTTAGGTTTTATTCATTCAAAATTTCAGCTGAAGATGTATGGCAGAATCTGGAGGCAAGTCTACTACCAGCTGACATATCTGCAACAAACAACAAAGTGACAAACACAACTCCTTCCCTCAAAACAGATTAGAATGTTTTTAGATTAAAATCACAACATTTTGGGGGGATGGGTAAACTTTATATCCACTTCACAGACGGGAAAACAAAGACATAATATAGTGTGCTGCTACTAAATACAACGGATCCTTTCACATGCTTTCTGCTGTAGGCATATGCAGCTCACAATATCTTAATTATTTCATATTTTAAAAGATGCTATAAGGCACAAATCACATAAAATATTCTAATTTTACAGGAAAAATCTCCCAGTATCTTTCATATGGGGAAAACAATCAATTTTGCAGCTTGTTGCTTTTGCACAGTTGACTTGAATTTACTTAGAATAAATGAAAAAAAAAAGGTAAACCTTTCTACTAGCAGCAGACTTTTTTTTTAAAGAAAACACCAATGATTACAGAATGAGGTTGTGTAACAGTTGTGGTCTGTAGCTTTTAAAAACCTAAGAGGTGGAGGACTAGGCAGGCCTTCTTCTGTGGACTGGCACTTTCAGACTTCATACGTATAGAAGTACCAGAAATGAGAGAAAATGGTCAACTTGGGTCAAAAAGGATGAACAGCTATGTGGGGATTATTTAGGGTGTACAGGAAGGCTCTTCTTTCCTTTCAGTCATTAAGACAAGCCTGGACTCAGAACATCACAACATGCTGTCCCTTCCTACCAGAAAATCACTAAAAAGAAGAGACATAATGTTGGTACGCTCTTCCCACCTCACAACTACAAGAAGTGCATTGAGAGTTGGTTGCTAGTGCAGTCCTAGCAAAAAAAAAAACCCATAGGAGTATCGAGCCTGGGAAGAAAGTTGCCTGAACTTTCAGGACATAGAACTAGAAAAAGGGTAACTGAACTCTGCAATCAGGACAGGAGCTCTACCTAAATTATCTATCAGAGAGAAGACTTGAGGCAGTTGAAAAAAAATTTTGTATTGGATGCAACGGTAAATAAATTGGTGCAAAGATGGATCTCACTTGGAGATTCATGTAAACATTCAAAATCAATTCTTGAGTTCAAGAACTGTCATTTCTGTAGTACTTTAATTTAGTAGAGATGTAACTTGGTTGAGACTTTTACCTACACAAAACATGAGGTAATAAGCAACAATGCCCTAAAATTCAGTCACATGCAACCCATTTAACAGAATATTTGTGGCTGTATCCACACACTACTTAAAACCTCCTACTGTTAACCCATTTAGTAACATCTTAGACTCTTTGAGATTTATATACAGCATCCAGTATCTAACTTTAAAAAAGGACTTTTAATATTAATCATGATTTACCAATCAGAAGTTCCCCATGAATATATGCCATCTAGAGAGCTCATCAAGTTCACAAAGCACTCTGGTGGTCGCGGTACATCTTCCCCCTTTATTCCACATTGACTAGACAATCCATTTTTCCAACAGACAAAACTTCTCTCTTAAATACAATCAATTTCAAAGCACGATAAATTTTGCTTCTGGGACAGAACCAAGTGATAATGACTATTTCTTTGGGAGACCAATTCTACGACACGTAAAATGTTTCTCAATTTCTCTGTAAAAATTCAATATCCCAACTTCAGTGGAAATGCAAATCTGAGAACACTCTTTCTTCTTTGGTTTTTTTTTTTGGTTTTGTTTTTTTTTTTAAAGAAACGTAATCAAACTATGTGTTTGTCACTGGAGTTGCAGTAACTAGCTCCAGTGAGCAATCTGATTCTTTTATTGGCATTTTTTGTCTGCGATGTCCCAAAGGGTCATGGGGATGAAGCCTGTTAAGAGTGGAGAGAGAGTGTTTGAAGATTGTTTCTTTTCATTCAGTACATGGTATTTATTTTTCCCTTCTGCATATAGGAGAACGGAAAATACGAGGTCAGTTTTCTAAATCATATTATTTTTGGGCCTGTCATTTTATGAGTTGCATTTCCTTGTATTTAGACTATTTATATTTAATGAGGTTTTTACCTGTTTTGCAAAGATCCGGTTTTGTAATGCATAAAACCAAACTGTGCAGAATTCACATATGCACGACTATAATTTACAGAGCATCTGAGTCTCAGAGTAGCAATTTGAACAGAAAAAAAAACTTTGTCTGAATAAAACTTCTTGTCAGATCTGATTAGATCTTTATAACGTGTCTGATGAAGAGCTTGTACTAGGAGTAAGAGAAGTGTCAGCTCTGCTGCCATTTTCTTGTTCATTTCTGCTGGCATCATCAGATTATCTGTGGTTTCTTTGTGGGAATAATTTTAAGTCACTTGTCTATTTTAGTAAATAGTAAAATCTAGATAATATAATCCATAAATCTACTTAACTGGGCACAAGCAAACTGCAATACATTGCAATAAGCTGAAAGCCAACAAATGAATGATGATGCCACTGTCAACCCCTCTGCATTGTGGAGCACTCACTTCTCTCAGACACCTCACAAACCCTATGTGACCATCTTACATGTGGACCAAGTGAGGGTGCTAGCATCAATCTATATATTAAATATTAGCAAAAATTTCTTATTTTTTCAGATAAAAAATAAATATAAATAGAAGTTCTGATATTTTCTTCCTGTACTCCAATGGATTTTCTTGCATAGACACTGGGGTGTGAACACCATGCTTCAAAGACCTCTGCTCTAGAGTACCAGGTTCTTTTTAAGCCTGGTTTCCTGGGAAACTTGTTTTTTTAACCTATGAACAAAGTTACATATGCAAGAATATCTCAATATGCTCTAATTCTTCTTAAATCATGAGCATATATAGCCTGCTGAAGTAATGCATTTTACAATGCTTTGAAGAATCTGAAGCTGAAAAAACCAGTCTACATACAAACTTCTAATCCTGCTCTAGCAGAAACTACTATTGTTCTAAGAGATTAGTTACCATAATACCAAGACGGAATAAAATAAAAAACAGAGACAAGGATTAAACACCACAGTGAATTAATTATTAAATTATTTCAGCACTGTCCAGTTTACCAAGTAAGGCCGCCCAGTGAAGGGGAGTTCGAAACAAGTTGTCATAAGACGTCACATTGCAGCCTTCATAGGAGGTCAGGACATCAACAACTGCTACATTCCCATCAGCAACAGCAAAATGAAGGGGAGTTCGTCCTTCATAGTCTTGCCAGTTAAGCAGGGATTCTGTAGGTGCAGCTTCCTTTAAAAAAAAACAAATACAAAATAAAAAAAAAAAATTAAGAGAAAAACTATATACTCTTCACAGATTATTTTTTTTTTATTCTTATATAAGGAGATAAACTGTCCTTGTTCAGTAGAATATAGCTCTACAACCAAATACTTTTTTCACAGTTCAGGCTATTTTCACATAATTCTTAAGGAATTTTTTTTCATACTTACTTAATTATTGTACAAGACCGGATTTTTGGTACGTACTCTGTAGTTTTGGCAATCTGTTGTGGGAGTGGCTTCTTATACAGATCCTTAAAAGACTAACTCGGGCTCTTGGGAAAATAACTAGATCATCTTACTTGATTTTCTAAGTTGAACATGACATATATATCTTCATATTTTTCTTCTAGGACGCTCCTCTTTTTGCACAAGTTAATCTTATGGGTTTCATTGCAATACTTTGTCAGTATTTTAAATCCACACAACTATCAGAGTATTTCTAAAGGAGATGCCAAGGTCTCTAGCTGACAAGATAGAAGTAAGCTGAAGAGTACCTCTAATTGATGCATCTACTTGTAACGGGCTTAATTTTGAATCAAAAAATCTTCAAAAGTATTGTGATTAGTCATTTGTTCACATAACATAGGCATTAATAGATATAACTTGATGGTGGACGAGAAGCTCAACATGAGCCGGCAATGCGCCCTTGCGGCCCAGAAGGCCAACCGCATCCTGGGCTGCATCAAGATGAGTGTGGCCAGCAGGTCAAGAGAGGTGATTCTGCCCCTCTACTCTGCCCTGGTGAGACCCCACCTGGAGTACTGTGTCCAGTTCTGGAGCCCCCAACATAAGAAGGACATGGACCAGTTGGAGAAGATCCAGAGGAGGGCCACAAAGATGTTAAGAGGGCTGGAGCACCTCTCCTTTGAGGACAGGCTGAGAGAGTTGGGGTGTTCAGCCTGGAGAAGAGGAGGCTCCAGGGAGACCTTATAGAGGTCTTCCAGTACTTCAAGGGGGCCTACAAGAAAGATGGGGAGAGACTGTTCAGCAGGGCCTGTTGTGACAGGACTAGGGGTAATGGTTTTAAAATAGAGGTATTAGGAATTTAGATTAGGTATTAGGAAAATATCTAATGGGAATGTCCCTGCTTCTTGCAGGGGGGTTGGACTACATGACCTTTGAAGGCCCCTTCCAACTCTAACCATTTTGTGATTCTATGATTCTAACTTAACTTGTCATCACATCATCTTAGAAACATGCTAAATTACTTTAACATAAGGCCCCTAGCTATATAGTTCTGTATTATGATAATTTCCTCTGTCATCAACTTTTTTCTAGACAGATTTTTCTTCCTCAGGCAAAAGAACAGAACAGGTACAAATGACCATCATCTTAGGACTGCAGAGATTTCCATATGACAAATACCATAAAGCTCCCATGAAATAGAAACATTAAATTTAATTTTCCTGAAAAAGAGGTATCTCTAAAGAAAATGGTAAACAATAAAATAATAGAAACTTAGGACGCAGCCACCAAACATCTAGAGCAGAAGCAGAATATCAAAAGAAGAGCTTAAATAAAATACAAGGAGTAAGTCAGCAAGCTTCAAAAATTCACAAGAGAAAGCCAGTTGGTAATATGCTTGTCTTCTCTCTATTCAAAGAGCTCAGCAGGGGGAGTATAGAGCCCACTGTAGAAAATTCAGAACCGATCTTTATGAGAATAATTTTTAAGAATGACTAAAAATGAATGATGATACGTACAGAAGTTTATTACTGAAATTCTAACTGCACTACAGGAAAACCTGTTTGAACAAAATGGACAAACAAGAAAACAAATGCTTCTTCATTTTATCTATAATTTATTGATACAATCTGGAAATCTGATTTTCAAGCCTACCAAAGCACAAGGACACATTAAATAACTTACTCCTAAAACTCTTAGCTCAAAGTCAGTGACGTTCCCCAGAATATCTCCCCATAATCAACACTGTTATTTTCCAAAATGGTGAAGAATCTTTTAATGATAAAGTCTCTACTTACATTCTAGTCTAAAAGTACTCATGTGTTTTGAAATTTTGGCCACTTAAACTAAATTTTTCTAGGTATCTTCCTGACTACATTCAAGAGTGTATTTTCTTTGGATTATTAATTGGTTTTGGTGTAAAACTAGCTATAATTAAACTCTCATACTACTTTAATATTTTAGGCACAACAGACAGAAGAAACAGAAGCTATGCATTTTTTGTGCAGCTATTAGAACAATGGAATTGTAGGCAATAATGGAAAGTGGTGTATAAATAAATGTCACATCTCTTACCATGAAGAATAAGCAAAGAGAAGAGATACAAAATAGAGAGTGAGTACTAAGCAGTTGCTTCCATCATATTAATGAAACCTTATTCTGTTCTTTTCTCCTTAAATCTTCCCAACGTTTTTCATGTAACCAAGCACTGCTGAATCTGGAAAGGTGGAAAAGGAAGTTGACCATGAGAGGATCTCCAGATTAGAGTTTCTCTCTACTTCACACATTTACTTTCTAAAAATGTCATGAGTTACATTTTTGCTGTATTTCATGGATTTCAATATTAGATGTAAAAAATTGTGCATAACTGACATCACTGCAAACTCAACCTACTTTGCCAGCATTCAGCTGACTTCTTTTCATTACTATTTATTTTTTAAAATCCCAATGAGCTAAGTACTATATAAACATCAAATAGAAAGAAGACCTTTACTTTTATGAATTTATAAACAGGAGACACCAAATGGACACATTCAGATGGCAGAGCATGGAAAAATAAGATAGGATTTTTCAGTATCATAGACTGTGGTCTCAATAAAACCAGCTGTTTAACTTTTGTCAAGTTCTTGTAAAACAACACTGGAGAATTCTTAGTGGGATAGCGGAGAAAAATAATTTTCTGGGGAATTCTTCCAGAGTGTTCAAGCTAACATGAGAGGAACAACACTGGTGGTGTTTTTCATAACTTGGTCAGCAGGCAACAAAGGCTGCCAATATAGATTGAGCAGCGGTAAATACCAATACCTATCTGAGCAACGGTACACAGCTTACAGCACTCTATCATGAAAGCAAAGACAAAAGGTTTGTGTTGGATGCGATTAAAAAAATGGAGAGGCAACAGCGACACAGAGTCATAGGCCTTTTGCACTGCTATCTCTACAAGACAACATTCTTGGGAACTTAGGAATGCAATTATGTACGTTAAGACACAAGATGACAGAAATTTTAACCCTATGGGTATGTACATTAGAAATATCATGCAGAAAGAATGTGAAAAACTATACAGTTAACCTGGATGTGAAGACCTAAAGAGGAATGAGAATCAAAGGTGATGCTTGGGTACTGGATCTGGAACTGGGTAACATGGCAAAAAGTAGCTAAGAAAGGAGGGGAAGACTGTGAGCTCTGGTAGGCAGATATCAAATAAGACAAGTAAGAAAAACACTTCAGTCTGGAGAGAAGACAAAATCTTACTAAAAGTTTAAACTCAGAGGCACCACCACCAACAAAAAAAAAGTATTTATACTCAACAACAGATCCAATCGACAGATTGATTACCTAGTAACAATGTTTCTGTATCATTAACTTCTACAGCATATTCATAAGATGAATTAGTTTTTCATTTAAACTTATTATTGTCTTACTCCATCAGTAAGTATATATAGGTATAAACACTTCAAACGTAAACAATTCAGGTGATGCATGAAAAAGCCTAGATGGAATCAAGAATACACTCTTAACTCTCAGAGTAAATAAAAATAACCAAAAAACTTGGACATGATCACGATTCTTTATTACCTAAAGAGAATCTTTCAGAACACCTTCAATGAGGAGATAGGTATTTTTGACCTTTTGTAGTGCATGTGGCTGCAATGGAGTTAATTTTCCTGGCAGCAGCAGGTATGGTGCTGGGCTTTGTATTTGTGACTGAAACAGTTGATAACACACCAGTATTTTGGCTCTCACTGAATAGTGCTTGTGCAGCATCAAAGATCTCTCTTTTGCATGCTCTGCCCTGTCCTGCTCCCCTGCTTCCTTGAATGAGTGGGCTGGGGGTGGGCAAGAAATTGGGAAGAGATACAGTCAGGACAGCTCACCTGAACTGACCCCAGCAATATTCCATACTGTATAACATCATGCTCAGCAAAAAAAAAAGCTCAGGGAAAGGAAGAGGCAGGGGAGATGTTCATGGCTACACCATTTTCTTCCCAAGCAACCGCTATGTGTGCTGAAGCTCTTTTCCCACTTTCTTGGGAGTGGCTAACATCTGCCTGCTGAGGCAAAGCAGTGAATAAATTCAATTTTTTGCTTTCCATACTGAACTATCAATATCTTCATCCATGAGTCTTCTTGCCTTCCTTCTATTTTCTCCCAGTCTTGCCAGAGAGTATTGAGTGAGAGGCTGTGTGGGTGTTAGGCTGTAGGCTGGGGTCAATCCACAACTTTTGAAAACATTTACCTTGACTACCTAACATTTGAAAAAGTCTATATTTGAACATAGCAATCCTTACCTACTTTTCAACCAGTTTATTTCTCTAGTGTGGTAGAAAAGTAGAAGGTATGTAAAAAATACAACTTTGAGACAAAAGTACAAATTGCAAGTATCTTGAATAAGTAATACAGAAATAAAATAACATTATTTTAACACTGAAAACTTCTCAATAATTACTTTTACAGTAGAACAATGTATCAATAACTGTGAGATCATCAATGTGTTTTGGAGGAAAAGCAAAGCAAATTTTCATATGCCATACATAAATTCTCAACTTGCAAGCTAATAAGGCAAACAGACATTGTAGTTAGCTTACAGTCAGTATATATCTAGTTCTGAAGGACCTTTGAAAGACAAAGATAAGGAGAGATTGTTGTAATATGAGAGAAAAATTCAATTGAGACTTTGGTATCTTTCCATGTTAGTGAAGTTCAGAGATTTCCACAGAATAAAAAGCTAGGTAAAAATCAAGCTGAGCACATGATTTCATTGTACTCATTATAACTGTCAGTGTAGAAAATGGAACTGAAATACTGCAGAAAGAGAAAATATGCTATGAAGGAAAAAATATTAAATCTGTACAGAAAAATAGTTGGAAAGTTGCTCAATAAACTCATCATGGGCTGACTGATAATTGATCAAGTATTTTCCAGAATTCTGGCTCGAAAGACCAAGTAAAATCAGACTTTTCAGTACAGTTAACTAGCAAGAAATTTTCAAATAATGAGAAAAAGACACACAACAAAGAAATCAATGTGCAAGATGCACCTGAGATGACTAATACAACTGGCCATTTTAACTAGGAGAACTTGCAACCCCTTCCTCCCTCCCCTCTCCCTCAAATGAATAGTTACACATATCAAACTAATTAAGAGAATACACATAGTCCATGAGTTAGAGCAAAGACATTCACCCAGAAGAAAATCCTTTCAAGAGAACAAATACATTCAAGATGATGTCTTAGAAAATTCTAGATATTGGGAAAAGCAAATTATGTCATTCTCAAGGAGTCAGTGGACTAAAATGAAAAACTTGAAGAGAACAAAAAAAGCATTTCCATCAGAGTAGAGTAATAAATACAGAACGTATTATACATATTATAGACTTTCTTACCAGAATACATTTCACTGTGTGAATTGCACTAGGGTCCTTGTTGTTAGCAGCCCAGTGAAGTGGGATTTTTCCTTCAATATCAGGGATTCCAATATTTGAATCATGTTTTATAAGAAGTTTCACATGCTCTGGGTTATTGTAGTAAGCACTCCAATGCAACGCAGTTTGCTGGAACACAATATTCACAAGGTTTACAAATACAGTGAAAAATGAATAGAAGATGAAAATTGAAGTTTGTTAGAACCTGAAATATGATTTAGTTTTATTTTCACAGAATTAAAAGAGAAGCTTATAACAAGATTACCCTCCACTAGACGAAGATGGCACTGAATACTGACCCTGAACTTTGATCCATCTTTAACAAAGATTTTGACTTTCTGCACTGTCCTTGATCACTCAGAATTCTGAGGTCAAGTATTACTGAATCTAATGCTCACCAACCCATGGCCATCCAAAAATACATCAAAAGACAATCCATGCTTCTATTGCCAATTCCTGACTGTCAGTGGCTTTTTACAGGCATTATCAACGTTCATAATTATTAAAGCAGACCAATGTGATCTAGTCAGGGATGTCCCTGCTTCTTGCAGGGGGGTAGATGACCTTTGAAGGTCCCTTCCAACTCTAACCATTCTATGATTCTATGTGTTTTTTTAAACAGTAAAATGCTGGTATATTAACAAGGATTTCATTTATCAAACACATCTCTCCCAGCCGCCCAGTAGCAGAGGGTAGTAAGATACAGAATGAATTTTATTTCCCATCTCTCTTCACCCCTTATGCCTGCAAAATATTACATGGCATTTTGATTTGAAAATGGAGAGAAATAACTGCTGCGGGACATGTGTGCACAACCTACAATAGCTTAGATTAATATTCTTGAACAGTAATAGAAAGTATCTTATCTTTAACGTCTCTGTAAAGGAGGAAGGCAAAAAGGAGCCTATTTTTTGTTTGTTGCTTTATGTTGCTAGTTTAGTACCACAGTAACATAATACGATAGCACAATCTTTTTGTCTACTTGGTAAAAAGCTCGCTCTAAGATATAACTGGAGGGGCTGCAAGGAAAGGTCTGACAACTGACATCACATACACTGACATACAGCCTAGCACCGTAAAGCATGTTCAAACCATCACAGCCTGTTGGGATTTGATCTGAAAAAACTTCTAGCAGTAGAAATTTGCAGTAAGTTAACAAATGTTATTTCTTAAGTAGAGCTGACCAGTATCCCTAGAAACTGAGTTACAATGAGAGCAAAAACTTTTGATTACCAGGATGCCAATGCAGTCTTGGTTTACTGGCTTCTCTCACCTACAATCTGCTTTTCAGTCAGTTGCCTACATGCAAGTAGATGTAAAAGACAATTGTTCTCTCTCATGTTCAGGAATTGTATTTGATAATCTTGATGTGCATAGCTGCAGTAAGGGAAACAAATAAGCTATGTGACCAAGAGGGTCAAACTTGTTGGACTCAGCTCCTGAGACCACCCTTCATCAACTTGAATTCCCTCTTTGCTACTGTGACTACTCATGACACGAACTGGAATAAAAGTGCTCTATATTCTGTGAGAAATCTGGCAATGCTTTAATACTGCCTTAGAAATCAGCTAAACAGCAGGCAAGGTTCCTAAAAGATTTTGGCTGGTTTCCATATACCTTTGTTCATTAATTAATGTGGTCAGGAAGTCAGCATGACCTCTCCAGAATGACTGCTGTAATTATAGCCAGGGTTTCCATGATACATGTTAGAATATCCTGGAAGGTAAACAGCTGACTGCTAGGGCACAGGCTGGTTCAACTTCACTGTCTGGAGGAGATAGAAGATTCTTTTGTTGGAAACTAGGCTTGCAGCTGTCTTATCCTGACTCCTAGATGATAAAATCAGACATGGATTTCAGAGTTTAACCAGCTACATCGCTAGGTAGTCCAGTCCCCTTCTCTTACTACGTCCTCTTGTGGTAGAATGAAAATCCACTACATGAGACATGGAATGATAACTTCCACTAAGACCAGCCCTGCCAAGCTGGTACGTTGGTTATCAGCTGATCCAAATACACTTGTCAGGGCACTCACGTTTGAATCAGTGGTAGATTAGTGCCTGATGGGGAGAATTTTTGCACCAGTTCCAAATTTACACCACTTAAAAGTTCCAAGAAAGAACCTTCCTGCTCAAGCTTAAAAAGCTTCCATCACCGGTAACAGTTCCAGTTGTATCGAATACCATGCCTACTTTGCCAATGATAAGTTACAGAATTGGGTTTTGGTTTTCCTTTTGCTATCTATATTCACAGTGTCTCACTTTTTGTTACTATACCCTTGCAGAAGAAATGGGGCTTAGGGAACATTCACATCTCTGAGTTCTTTGAAAAAAGTCTCTTTCAGATGTCAGGATACACAAACTGCCCGAGCACATGAAATTTAAACTAGATATTCCCAGATTAACAGGTCCACAATAATTACCAGAAATCTGTCTACTAAAGGCAGTGTGATCACCTCCCAAACAGAACACGCATCAAGTGTGCCAACAAGAGGGATATCTCTGTTTTGTTTAAAATGTATGTGATATACAATAAATCCTTTACCTACAATGTCTGCTGTGTGAAAGTCCTGTGCCTCTTCATACCCTACTATCAATGCTAATGGAGTCAAGCACTGCTAAGCACTCAAATATAAGAACCACACTAATCTGAGCACCTAAAAAAATACAGTTATTATATGCTAAACAACTATTCCTTGTTAGTGTGCATTACTGTGGACTGGCAGTACCTCTCTGTATGAAGAGTAATAGTAATTCAGTTGTTTCAAGAACTGTACCACTTTTCTTTTAAGATCCGTCATCTCTTCTGGCTGGTCATTTAATGATAGTCCTTTTTAACAAGCATCAGTAGATTATTTCCTGAGGCTCTTAGAACTCTTAGGTGTGCTTCTGAAGCAGGCTGGTAGTTTTATTGATGTGGTAGAGCATGACTTGACTTTGCAAAGAGATATCAGACAACTCATGACTATATATGCACTATATGATATAACTGGAAAGTCACCTGGAGATTCCCTGACCTTTGAAGCAACTGCTCTTACTACAGATGCAGAATATTAGTCTGAAGGACTTTATTCTAAGAAGGTAGTAATGTAGAACTCTAAAGATGTTAAGATTACATTTTCTCCCAAGGAAGTTTGCAGTTTTGCAAAATAAATGTCAAAGTGACTAACTGGTGCTCTGCTTCAAATGAAAGTCTCATGCTAGAATGTCGATCAACTTCATCATCCCATCCCTCTCACTAAATGGTGCACTCATGGAAGTAACAGTGCATGTGCATTGATTGCAGACCTTCTGCTGCCAATTGGTCCATTTAATGATGATGATGATGATAACAATAACAACAACTTTTTATTGTGTCTGTTAGAAAATCTTCTTGACAAATGCTATCACATTCTATCCCAGGCCAAAAAGTCATGTATGAATAGGAGACTCCAAAAATTGTCCATTTTCTCTTACAGAGATAGAGAAAAAAAAAGACAGTCGACTAGATAGATGTAGTCTATGGATATTTTTACCTTTGGACCATCCTTGTGGATAGAAATGAAAGGGTAAAGTTAAGCCACATAAAAAGGGGTGGTGGTGGTGGTTTTAAGGTGTTCTAATTTTTGTCTCTGTTTCTCACTACGCAAAACTATTTTAATTGGCAACAAACGAAACTAATTTTCTTTAAATCGAGTCTGTTTTGCTTGTGACAGCAACTGGTGATCAATCTTCCTGTCTTTATCTCAACCTATGAGCTTTTTCAACCTATTTTCTCTCTCTGTCCCACTGAGGAGAGGGAGTAAGAGGGTGGCTGGGTGGGCATTTGGCTGCTTGCCAAACCTAACCACACATTTCTAAAGGTCCACAGCTGTGGACAGTGTAGGGCAAAATCAATCATTCAGCATTAGGAGGGATGTCTGTCAACAGCAAACCTGCATTCAGCTCAGCACCAAAAGAATTTCCTTTTTTTTTTTTTTTTTTTCCTCCAAACTCACCTTTGGTATTGATGAATACTTTGAAGGCCTTTTGTACAAAGTTTTGTAATGACTCTTATCAATAAATGATTCTAAATGTAGGGTTTTTCCAAGGAAGAAAAGCAAGATAAGCACACACTACCCATATTCTAACAAGGATCACAATGTTACAGAAAGACTTAGACATTAAAACCAGTGGGTTTTGAATCCTCTATTATTCTATATACTCTCAAAAAGAATGTCAATTAACTCAGTGCAATGAACTTTTACATCATTATCATCAGGAAAATATTAATATTTGTAAAGGTGATCATTTTAATACTACTGCTAGACACTGCTTTGAAGACTCAGAAAAAGTTTGTTATGACAGAAATAATTTTTCACATACATCTGTTTGATGTAACACCAATTTCTAAAGCTGCTGCAAGTGGTGTCTTAAAATAAGCAATATTTTTACCTTGTTTCTGTCCTGAGTATCCACTTCTCCAGGTGCCATATGTTTTAGCAACAAAGCCAAACATTTGGGGCTTTTGTGACGTGTAGTTAAATGTAATGGTGTCATACCCTCTAAGTCCTTCTGCATCCAGTTCCCTCTACGAGCCAGTAAAAGTTTCATGAAGCGGTAATTTCCCTGGGTAAGGAAAAATAGCAGAAATTTATTTCACTTTATCAAACAAAATGATGCTGTTTACTGTTTTACTGGAGTGCCTAAAAAATGCACCAAACATAGCTCTAAGCTTTCAAAATGTCCAATTAAGATTTTTGGTTAAAAAATCACTAACTCTTGATTTTTAAGGCTGTTTTGCTACTTGGTTTTACATACATATCATCTTCCATTAGTGGAGCGTGCAAGACAGGGTTCAGTAATATCAAAAATTCTGCAATATTGTCAGAGTTTCTTGACAGATTAACCTCAATAAACATCATGTAAAAGCTGAAATAAGATTATTACATGCTAGTTTCAGTAGACAGTTACCAGATGAGGAACAAATCTAAACATGAAGCAAGATTACGACTTTCAAAATGAAAGAAAAATAACAGGGAATGATTCAGAGAGATAAAATGTATTTATGTGAATGAGTAACAAATACATGGAAAAGGGATTGTTTATTACAATTTTAGATTTTTAACTGAGTGGAATATGAGTTTTGATCTACTGTATGCATGATAAATAGATGGGACAGCTAGCTTTGTAACACATTCAAAATACTTAACGCTCTGGACTTACTAGGTTTTAAAAAGGAATAATGTAGAAATATTCCTGTTACTAATAATCAAGTGTGGATGCCAAAGAAAACAATCTGATCATTGAATCATTGAATCATCAAAGAAGCCAGTCAAAAATTAACACTATAAACCCGCAATCATGAAGAAGCTGTAGTCATTCAAGGTACAGCCAGCCTTGACTTGCTACTGTGCCTTGCTTGGATGTTATTTTCCATATATCAGAGATGCTACATACGACATTTTGATGCTTCCACTTCACTTCAATATAAAGTCTGTTCAGTTTTTCAAACCACCTTCAGCAGTTAAGTTTCAGTCAAGGACTAGTAACAGCTGGAGTAGTAACTCATTAAAGCAAAACATCTGGATCTAGCTTGGGTTATCATATTTTAAACAGCCCTACTGTTTTCCCACTCTAATCCATGAATATAATGAAAATAGAAGCTCAGAAGATAAGAGAAATTGTACTAATTCCCCACCACCACCACCACCCAGAGAAAAGCTGCAGCATTTGATGAAGCTTTATTAGACAATCTAAACAGGAAAGGTGACACTCAAATCAATAGAAGTCATGTCTTCAGATTCTTCTGCTTACGGAACTACCTGCAAATTAACATATTTCAGTCTGCTACAATTCTTTTATAAGTCCTGTACGTTAACTTAGTCCCTTTAGGCTAAGTTGAAAAAACAATGAAAGAAAAAGTAGTAATGTAGACAACGCAAGCAGTGCTAATGAATAGGGGCAGTTCTGTATATCATAAGCCTCAGAACTGCGAATCACTTTGTCAGCAGAACAGTAGGGTGGAGATAGGCCAAAGGATTCCAGAGGCCCCCACAGTACCCAGTGCCAAGGCATAAACATATTCCAGTTTCCCTTTCCATAGCAGCCATAAACATTGGAAGGGCAGATTTTACATATGTTACTGTTCTGTTCTTTGTCTAATAAAAATGAAGAGTTGAGCTTTCTGTGGGTAGAATGGATTTCACCAAGTAAGCCTAAAATAAACTAATGTGATGTTTTTTTTTCCTGCTGCACTATTTTATTTTAAAATACAAAACAGGGAAAGCAAATCATGAATTAACTCAGAAAAAAAATAGCTTCTTCCTGCTTCCACAGTTTATTGTCATCGGTCCTTGCTCTTCAATGAAAGCCTACAAGGAGAAGTGTGCCAAAAACTTTACCACAAACCTGTCTGAAAATGTAAAATTCTCTTGCTAGAGGCAGGATGGCTACTGTAGTCTTCAACAGCATTCACAGCGAGTAGTGACTGACTAATTCTCTTTCTTCTGCTGGGGAAAGTATAACTTTAGGATTTTGTCCCTTTAATACACAGACATACATCAAGGCATACACTGAAGTACAGAAGCAGAACAGCGTAATGCCTGCACAGCTACTAATCCACACAGGGCACACTCAAATTGAATTCCTGATAAATCTGGGAATGAGTTAGGGATGAGAAAACTCCTCATTATTGCCATTATATTTTACAGGTAAATATAAGAAGAATTTGCAAAATTCATTAAAAAAAAAGAAGAAAAAAAGCAAAAAATCGCAAGGTATCATGAGGTGGTTTGGAATTAGACTAGGAGAAGACAACATTAAATAACTTGAGAGAATATTAGTCTTGGAAGAAATATAGCTGCTTTTTTCCATCACAGATGCTAATACATTTGGTTTTCTGTATTTCCTGCTCAATGTGCATGCATACACACGAAAGAAAAAAAAAAATATTTTCTCTTGTTGATGGATACTTATTGGAAGTTTTACAAGTATATTGTGCTTTTTAAACGAATTCAGCTGAAAAGGAGAGTAAAAGTTAAAATAATACACAAAACTAAGGAAATATGCATTTTTATTATTAGAGTTCCTTTCCCTATAATGTATTTTATTTTTGCTGTTACACATTTTCCCACCAGTTACTACTATATTATTCTGTTGCATGCTTAGCCACTAACAAATCCCTCTCATTAGGAAATGAATCTGTAATAAATCCTCTAATTCCAAAACACAAAAGGTTCTGTTTCTTCCAAATGATTTAAATTTATTTTTTAAAGCACCACCACAGAAAACATCCGTACCTACATTACTTATTTGTAATGATCTTATTCATGCTCTTCCTTCTGCCTGCTGTTCTTTTCTTTAGTAATACCATAAATGTTGCTGCATTCCTTTCACCTGTTAGAAAATAATACCATCCCTATTAACAACAAAGGAAAAATTCCCCACCTTCAATCGATTACTGCTTGAGTTTGTAAATATGCAATGTATCAACATGACTTGAAGGCAGATTTAATTTAGGTCTTGCTATGTGGAGGGGGAAAGAAGTATGCTTAATCTGATATGCAGTTACTAGCCAAATTCCTTCATTTTTGTAAAATTCTTGTGTATAACAAGTCTTTAAGCTTGCCAGTTTTTACTCATATAAAATGCACTTGCTTGGCCTAAAGATTCCTGAGCAGCACGAAGTGCTTTGGGTCAGTCCATGGTCTCTTCAATATTGATAGTGTCTCTAAAATGGTTCTGTTACGCTATGAAAACATTATGAGCAAACAAGATTAAATATTAGTACAGAAAACACTGTTCCTGGTAGCCAAAATTTACTATTCCAATGCTGATTCTTAAAATTCCTTTATATTCTATTAAAATTATCTTTAGCCAAAAGATTCAACTCCGTAGGCAAACTACAGCATAGTTTCAGAGAACAGTTGACAACTAGCTTCAACATAATCAGAAGAAATATTTCTGCTATTTCAAAATTTCAGCCACATATACTAACTGCAATTTTTTGGTAGACAGATAGTTCAATAAGCAACTACTGCTCTGCCATCAAGTAATGACTTTGAAGAAAGTTCTGGACCCCCAGCTTAACTGCTAAGCAATGAGAAAAACTTTCTGATCAATGAATTTGCCAGAATTCAGATTATCCTTGAAACTGAGAAAATTTACCTCAAAATTGCAATAAAATTAATTCAGAAAAAAAAAACCTGTCTAGTATTTTCAATACGAGCTTATTGCTAGGAACAGGTTCCAGTGGAAAATTACCAGTAAATTCTTGTCTACCTACATAGCCAGGCCTACAATATAATGTGTTTATTTCTTCATCCATCTAAAGCAGCTTTCCAGCCTATATTCTCTCCCTGGCCCATTGAGGAGTAGGAGTGAGAGAGCACCTGGGTGTGCATCCGGCAACCAGCCAAGGTCAATCCATCCCATATGGTCACCTAAGTGAAAGACTAAAGAAAAAATGAGCTCTGTACTGATAACAACGTTGTTATGACTCTAATAGTAGAAAAATCATACATCACATCATATGAAATATATAAATGTAAGAACCTGGATGACTGACTGCTGTTATATAAATTAAAAGATCTGAAATGGAGGAGTCATTATCATCTTAATACCAAGTGTGCATATACTGAACTAAGTTTCATCACAGATGTCTTCTGGATAGTCAGTAAGTAGAAAAGGGTCCAAACACTTTTCCAAACTACAGATAACACCAAAAGACAGTAGACAAGTACACTTATTAATAGAACAGGAATCAACCCTCTTAATGTGTTGATATTCTTTCTCCTTATATTCCTTCCATTCTCTACGGCTAAAGTCTCAGTAAATTGGTATCCCTCTCCTGTACCCAGTGTGGTTCCAGGAGAAACTGGAATGACAAAGGGAAGGAGAAAATAGAACTATTTCATCTAAATTGTAAATGAATGACAGCAAATTGGTTTCACTTCATTGTGGTCTAGACTGACATTTATTACACACGAACAATCAGAAAGATTTTGCAGAATCCCAAGTAACATTCTCCTGGGCACATAATGATGAATGGTATTTAAGTATTTCACATAGCAAACTTCTAAGTATTTCACAGACGTACAAGCTTGCTTTCAAGAGTTCACCTAGGTTCTAGAAACATTCTGCTGATGTGCAATACAGTTCTGGGAACATTTATTTCCCTTCTCATCCCACTAGTTCTTGCTGAGTTTATTTGGTTATTATACAATCATGTGCTTCTATGCTGTGACTAAACCACTCCTCCTACCTTGTCGTGTGGATATACCTCCGAGGTTGCACTTTTCATCTTTGCATTTTAAAACCATACTGTAGAGGTAGATAAATACAACACCATTTAATAAGGGAGAAACTGTGCTGTACAAGAGAAGGCTGAGTCAGAGGAATATGTGCACCGCTCCAAGCATCAGAATCATAGGCAACCATCACCTGGTCATCAGTGGGTTAAAAAGGGCCAATGCATACAGGAAAATTGCTTATTTCTCTATTCATTGCTAGGACCACATTTTCAAAAAGCATAACAATTCTAAATCATCTAAAATACTTAACATGACTTGAAAGACTGATTTGTAATAATTTATAATGTAGCACACATGAGCTGACTACTGACTGTTACAGCACAGCTACGCTTGGTTTTCAGAATACCTACAATAGGCTTGTGAAGATCTAGCTGACTGTAAGGGTTGCTAGAGAACTAGGAAACGGCAGCCCAGCATCTCTGTAAAACCTCCTGGCAAACACAGCAGGGGTCATTAAAAAGAATGCCAAGCTGTTAAACTGTGAAGATGCTACTTTGGCTCAAATTCAAAATTACATACCTGCTTTCCCAGTACTGGGAACAGACAGACCAGAACATAAAACAATTTAAAAGTGTTCCATACAAAGGAGGTGGTTTTTAAGGGCTCTTCATTGCTGACAGCCATAAGCACTAAAGATGCAGTCAGGGCATATACTTTCCAGCAGAACAGAAAGCCTTAGCAGTATTTACAGATAAACCTCAAATTAGAACTGAAGGTTAAAACTGACCCTCTAGGTTGCTAAATCCCATCCTCCAGCACCATAAGGAGTAAGGACAACTAATAATTTACAAAAAAAAAATTCTAGAGGTTTCTTTTAAGTAGAATTACAGTGGTTTGGATTCTTTTCCCCCCTTTTCTCAGCTTTGGGCTGAGTTTTTTAGGTTTTGTTTGTGGTTTTTTTTTTTTTAAGACACACCCCCCCCACACACACACTTCACTCTTTCTACCCATGAAAGTACAGTGTAGGTTTTAAAACCTAAAGAAGCATTCATCTCTTTATCTCAGTAACATAGGATAAACCCTACAGTCCCACCCAAAATACCATCAGCTCTCTGCACCCATTCTAGTTTGAACTCAAGCAAGCAAAGATTACAGAGCATACCAGAAGAGGTCCCACTAAGTAGTCTACTGAATGGCAATGATACTTAGAATCATAGAATAGTTTGGGTTGGAAGGGACCTTTAAAGGCCATCTAGTCCAACCCCCCTGCAAGGAGCAGGGACATCTCCAACCAGATCAGGTTGCTCTGAGCCCCGTCCAACCTGGCCTTGAACGTTTCCAGGGATGGGGCATCCACAGCCTCTCAGGGTAACTTGTTCCAGTGTTTCACCACTGTCATTGCAAAATATTTCTTCCTTATATCTAGGCTGAATCTACTTCCTTCTATTTTAAAACCACTACCCCTAGTCCTTTCACAACAGGCCCTGGTAAAAAGTTTCTACCCATCTTTCCTATAAGCCCCCTTTAGGTACTAGAGGGCTGCTATAAGGTCTCCCCAGAGCCTTCCTGTCTCTTCCTAGTGCAAATATCTTGGCAGATATACCAAGAACTGCATTTCTCTTATCAGTTAAGTACTTTCTCCAATTAAGTTGCATACTTGTTGTTCTTCTCAGTCATTTTCAAATAATAAATTCATAACACATAGAATAAACTGTTCTGCCCCCCAGTCCTCACACACAGACTTGCATTTTGGACTTGGCCTTTCGGACTCATATTTCCAACCCTTTCAGTTACTTTCAGTATTCTTGTACTTCTGGTATCCCACACACTCCAATCTTGTCTTTGATTGACAATAACGCCTAATCTCATGTCACTCTGAAGTATCCTTAGAAAAAGTACTACCTGTGATGCTAAGTTTGTTAATAAAAAATACTGATTAATACAAGAATTGAGTGCAACTGTTGATGAATTCTAATACACTCCTTCTGATTCTTCCAGCTTATAGAATTTTTTCATTTAAGTAAATCCTAGCGTGCCTCAAAGGTAACTAAGCAAAAAAATTAGAGACATAAACTATGCTTTGCTGGATCAGAGACTGAATGTTGTTTTCCATTTCTCTGTCTAAAGATTCATTGAGGAAACACATCAAGAGCAAGTCAAGTTGTGTTCATTTCCATTGTGGCAAAGCAAAAGAGGGAACGAAAGTTGAAGTGAAACACCAGGTTGCAGCTACTGCAGAACTGGACGGAGAAAAGCACAAGGAGCGCGCTGTCGAGGCAACGGGGACTTGTGCACGGAGGAGCAGGAGGCATGCTCCTGCTTGTAGGACTGCTAGCGCTGGGGAGAAATTAAGAGATCAGAGTCAGTCTTCATCTGGCAACAGGGACCATTGTGAAGGAACAGCTGTGTTCTTCTGCAATGTCAGTTGTACCGGTGGAATTGCAAGAAGCTCAAAGCAGTGTGAAGCTGCTTCCAAAGGCAAAAGGCATCAGCAGAAATCCAGAAATAAAGAGGTAAATGATGAGCGATGTTCACCAGCTGGCTCTAGTAGACCGGGAAGTGCCAAAACAGTATTTGTAAACAGCAGAAATGGCAGCATGCATGCTGTAGAACAAACTAACAAAGGAGGAGATAACAAATTAGCAGAAAAGACCTCCCCTTTAGTATCTGCTGAGGCAGAACCAACCGGAACTGTGCCAAGAAACCCAGCGTCGTGTTCTGCTCCCGATGACAGTTTGAACTTGGAAAAAACGGGCGTAACTGGATCCAGGAATGCAGATGATCAATTATGTTCTGTCACATGGCAAAGTACAAATATTGAACTGATCCCTTTAGAGATTCGAATGCAGATAATAGAAAAAGAAAGAAAAAGAAAAGAGCTGTTTCGGAAGAAAAACTATGCTGCTACAGTCATACAGAGGACCTGGAGAAGGTAAGACTACTGTTTCAGTAGCTATAGAATAGTGAAATAAAATTAGATGTAAATTAAATTAGGCTTGTTAGCAATGCGCTTTATTTGGTCTTTTTGCTTACAACATTACAAGTGCTAAATCAGGAATTTAATAATCTTTCACCAAACAAATGGAAGTGAGTTGCAGTCACCTGGAATTACATTAGTAACTTCATAAAAAGTGCAAGGTAAGTGATGACTTCTGATAATTAGAGAAGTTAGTAAAATTCTATTTTGAGCACTGATATTTCTTCAGAGAGTGCCGGTCAAGATTTGCCTAAGCCTGGAGTTCGCTGCTGTCGTGTTCATTAGCAAACTTGCACATGTAGGGATATGGGGTTTTTCCTTAAAAGATTTTTGAAACGAGATCGTTCACCACCATTTCCTGACACACTTGGAATTGTATCCTGACCTGACTTTTAATTGGTTAACCAAACCAGAAGAGATTTGGAAGCTCGGGTGGAGTTCATTGCCAAAATTTGAAGCTAACTGGAATAACTCGATTCAGCAGGAATGACTGCTCTGCAGAAGCAGCAGACAGGAGAGAGCGAGATGTCCCAGTGTTTGCTTTCCACGGCATCCTGCTTTCATGAATGCATGAGTTTCCACCCCAGAAATACAGTCATTCTTGATATATGTGCTCCTTACTATTTAATTTCTTACCAAAATTGACAGCAAGAGTATGGCAGCTGTAGGTGAAGCATATAATATGTAAAATTCTCATTTTCTGTTTTTTACTGAAATTTTCTTCAGTTTTTATGTGGATACAAAAAAAAAAATAAGTTGCTGATTGTTACTAATAACTGATCTTTCCAGATCTCTCGCTATCTTAGCAGTTTCATATATGTTCTAATATTTCTTAGTATTCAATTAAAGAAAAAATAACAAGGAAGTTCCTTTGAGAACTTGATTCTCACACCCTATGGTATAGTTCAGGAGTGATGCAAAAATTGTTCCACCAACCAAACTGTATCGGAGGGAGCAGCTGGTGGATGTCTGGGAGCATATAGGGGGTAGCAGTGGCCTTTATACTTGTCCCTGGGAAACCTGCAAGTTTCCTGCAACGACAGAATCAGGTCTTAATGCCCAACTGCCTGCAGAGTAAATGCGGAGTCACTGGTAGACCTCCCTTCTTCTGGGTCACCCTGGAAGCTTCGGTTCCCTCGCAGACAAATTCACAGGGGCTGTTTCTCCCCACAACTATGCCAGGAGCCACATACTCGCCGTGTTCCCCGTGCAGGGCAGCGTCTGCATCCAAGCTGCTCTGCCGCAGCACGGAGCAGAGGGGAGCGCTCGGCAGCTGGAGCCTCCTTGTCACGGCATCCAGCCGCGGGAGGCAGCCAGCCTGGGCTGTTCAGCCACTCCTGCAACATCCTTTGGGCCCCACCAAGCAAGCCCAGGACCAAAAGTTAAGAGAGGACAGTTCTGAATTGACACTTACTGTACAAGCCTGCAGTTTTGACAAGAAAAGAGCTTTTCACCAAGTACCATGTAGCACTGAAAAGCTAAAAAAAGAGGCAGAAGGTTGTGCTGCCTGCCTTCAGTGGTGCTTCCAGGCTTAAAAAAAAATCACCTGTTTCTTATTTTGCAAGCTGGAATGTTACCTGTGTTCCCTACTGTATGAAACACCAGGGAGCTAAGAGACAAGTAGTACTAGCTGCTTGTTTGTGGAGTTTTGAGAACCAGTATTTCTCCCATTGCTTTTTACAGTTAATTTATGAAGTCCAAAGAAGCCCTGTCTTTCTCAGAAAGAGCTGACGCTGCTCATTACTAGGGAAGAGGCACCAGACCAGACACCCCATGGTCCGAGCCGGCTGTCCATTTGTTCCTAAACTGAAATGTGGCCATTTAAACATTTGTGTTGGCTCAGCAAATACTTCTATTTGCTCCAGCTCTTTTACTGATCGGACTAAATATTTCCATGCATGCGGTTGGATTTACAGTCCAGTAATATTCCAGGTTATCTCTTCACTGGTTTGGGGATATGAAAGTTACACTGGCTTTTGTGAGTACATTTCTATTTCAGTGAAAGTTAAAATTTTGGAACATAGTATTTTTAATTCATTTTTGAGCCTCTTTTTTTTTTGGTGAAAATTCTAACATTTCTGTACAGTATCACCTATTTCTGTACTTCTATCATCTTTGCTCTTTGTTTGCTATTTATGACCTAAGTATATGAAACTTGCTTTTCTTGGGAAAATGTTTCAATTCCTACAGTCCACAAACTTTATAACTGGAGTCCTTAAAAGTCTATTCTAAGGTGTGTGGTTCGCCAAAGGTTAATTGCTTATCCTGCTCGTTGAGGCTTACAGGTTCCGTGTCTGGCTCGCTCTCATGGGGGACACTGAGGCCTGTGCTGTTCTCTAGGGTCTGCAGCGAGTCGACAGAAACTGGAAATAAGTTTCTTGCTGTGGCCGTTGCTCTCCTGCTAGAGTCAAACTATAATTTGTAATACGTTATTGTGCTATGCATACTTTGACCAGCAGTGGTTTTTAAGATTAGAGCTTCTGTAACAATTAGTCTGAATACCATTTGCCAACTTTGTCACTCTGCACATATATTCCACATTTCTTTGTTGACTAAGCATGGGGTATTTTGTTAAGGCACCACATCAGATTCACAGAGCATCGAACTCAGTCGCAATCTTCTTTTCTTCTTGCGAGGATCAGAATGATCTGTTGCAGGATAGCTGAATGTAAAAAATGTGCACACGCTCTAAAGATAACTGCCTACATCTTCCGGGTGTCACAGCCTCGCAGTTGTTTTCTTGTTGCCAAAAACTACCAGAAGTTCCGTACAAACGTGAAATTACAGCTGGGTGCAAAGGTGGAGTGCCTATGAATGGGTCATTTCACGTATCAGCAAAGGCTTCTGGCAGTAATTACTGAATTCCAAGAGAATAGCTTCCTATTATTTTCTGCTCAAGTGTAAAACAGTTCCCTAATTGTTTTTCCTGCAGCGGTATTCACGTAACCCATCCCTAGCTCAAGCTATGTTAGCAAGTCATTGTAATTGTTCCCCCACCCCCTTCGCTTTCTCTTCCTCTCTTACCCCGCTGAAAAGTTCAAAGTGACGTGTTATTTAACAAAACTAGATTATTTTTTTTTTCTTTTGTCTCTTAATAATGCTCCTGTTCTGAAGTCATACGGCGCTTTGCAGCTTGTAGGCACTGTGGACATTTATTGGTAAGATGGAGTTGCTCCCCACATTTGTTACATTCTTGAATGAGCTGTGTCAGAGTACGTGCCTAAATTCTGAAGCTCCACTATATTAGGATTAAATATATTTGTCCCACCCAGCAAATTTCACAGAGGTAATTTACTAAGCTGATGGAAAGTTTTAAATTATTGGGGCTGTAACTAAGCAGATCGTCCCCTTTTGGCATTCTATTGTGCTTTTATGTGCTCATTTTCTGTATATGGCTCTGTTTCGTTTGAATTACATAGTTCATTGGTTTATAGCATATCTTTAAACAATTTATATCTAGCGGTGTTATCTTTTGTTTTAATTTAGAACTTGTTGCAGGTGGAGAAACAGAACAAAATCACCTCTTTCTCCCTCCTTCCTCATTCCCTTTACTGGGGAGCATCCAGTAGAAGCCTTTTTGAATGCCAGAGCGGATGATGATCAATGTGTCCTGGCCCATTACCAAAGACTTATAATTAATATTTTACAAGCGTTACTCAGCACTGATTTGCAACACGTTTGTACTGGGAAGATTCAGAGTTAATTGCTAGGCCAGTTAATTGACTTGTCAGTGTGAAATGCCAATATCTGATTGAATACTTATACCCGATTCAAGGAAAAAAAAAGTAAACAACTCCTTGTTGCTGGTGCCATTAGCCACTGAAGTGGGAAGAAGGACAAATAATCTCCTGTCGCCGCTTCGAGCGGGGCTGGGACTGCGTGCCAGATCAAAGCATCTGTGGCAAGGTTGGGTCGGGAGAGGGGGAGCCTTTGAAGGGGAGGGAAAAAAAGTAAGAACAGATTGCCGAAACCAAGGTGAGGGGAGCATCTTCAGAGAAGGGACGGAGAGCAGCCCCGTTTGCTGTAGAGGAAGGGTGCAGTGGAACCCCTCAGAGGCAGATTTGGCTCATCTGTTGCACTGATTGACTGAGAATACAAGGTGGTAAGGCACACAAGAAAAAAGGGTGTTACTAAGCTCTGAATGTAGTGAAAATGAGAAAACAATATTGATTATAGTGTTATATCATAAATAATTACAGGTTTTTATCTCCTCCAGATTTTCTGTATATTACAAACCAGTTGATAAGCTGATGTTGCAATACTGTAACGTTTTATACCTGTAACGCCGTATCTTTATTGACTGTGTGAAATAATGAAAGAATTGAACCCAGCTCCTACTTTTTTCTTCTGAGCAAACATTTCTCATCCAAATGACTTAGCACATCAGTGGGAGTTCTGTTTTCAAAGTTACTCATGTAAGCCACCATGTGAACTGATGCGTGGAAAGCACTGAAGTTAAAACAGGTCACCTAAAACAAGTGCTCTTCTCTTTTCTGCTCTCTAGTTACCAGCTAAGACAGGAGTTGTTTCAGCTTCTTAGTGCTAAGCGGCAGTGCAAAGAAGATGAAGACAAATGGAGACAAGAGACAGCTGCCTTCTTCATTCAGGTTGCTTGGAAGAAACAGCTGAACCATAGCCCTCTGAAATCAGTTCCTTCATGTAAAAATCTGAAATCTATAAACAAAACCAGCTCAGCCATAAAAACCAGCAAGCAGTCCATCCTTAAACAGATATATGGTAATTTTGTCTTTACTATGTTTGTTTTAAATAGCTGCACTTTTATTTTTATAACAGAGTGTATTCTTCTATACATTTCTTACCTATTTGTTAGGGATTTCAACTATTTATAAAAAATTAGTCTGAATCTCAGGTGTTCTGGGTAATTGTATTTCTGTTTCAGGTTGAAAAAAACCCCAAAATCTCTGTGATTTCAAAAGGCTGCTGTTAAAACTCTTTGAATCACCACATAGCATTACTCCAGTATGGGTCTTGGGCAACCAAATAATTGTGTTGCCGGAGCAGCTCACATATATCGATGTGGAAAGAGAACAGAGCAGTTAAACTGGGGATAGCGGGCTGCATTGATGCACAGTAGCTAGCTGGACCATGGTTTAATTTTTTTAAGCAGTTTTGTTTTGTATTGTTTTTTAAATACTTCTGTTTGAAGAATATGGTAGTGTTCCATGTTAATAACGTTCCTGTTTGAAGACAGCTGGTCTTTACTGGAAGAGCAAGATCAACTTTCATGGTAACGCTGCGCTGCTTTGCGCTGTGCCTGAATGGGCAGGGTGCAGAGGAATGCCTCTCCAAGGAAGGGCAGAGGGAAAGCTTTTAAACCTTGAGTTCCTTTACAGTGTGGAGCACTGATGGAGTAATGTGCTAACTATAGGTACTTTAGCAGGTGGGAAGTCACTTCTGTCATGGCTCTGTAGTTTAGATAGCTAAAAAAGATAAAATAAATGAATAACTAAAGCTAATTAATAACTTTATTTTCCTTCTTTTTTTTTTAATAGCAACTGCAAGATGTATTTGAACTTTAGTTAAAGCTCAATTGCGGTTGTCACCATTTTCATCTAGATTGTCTTATGAGCTTCCTCATCATTAATGAGAATAATTTTTAGGATAAAGTAATGCTGTAGCCTACTTAAAATAGCTATAGCTGTACATAACCACATCTTTATGTGAATAAACACCGAGCTGTTTATATTGTTTGTTAAAGGACGTTCTCAGGAAGGCAAAGCGTATCAGCCAACAAGACCTCCTTCTAAGCTGAAACTTTCTGATGTGCAGCTGGTCTCAGGTAGGACACATAGATTTTAAGAATACTTTAATGTTTATATATATGTGAGGTGATTGGTTTCATCTTAGAAAAGCAAAAAAAAAAAAAATCTGCTTAACAACTGGGATCTCATATCAAAACACATTACTACTACCACACCGTTGCGATTGCACGCTTTCTTTCACTACTTTTGGACTTATCTGAGCACTGCAATTTTATCCTTATGTTGAATTCTTTATGTGAAAGTCTATTTCCATTGGGCTGTTAATAGGAAAGACCTTGATGTAGTGGACTTGTACAGCGATAAGCCAAATAATATTCACATGTTGTTAAAATTGCTTACAGATACTCATACTTTTGTTTAGCAGCACAAATATTTACTAGTCCTATAGAAGTAAAGAGAGCATGTTGCCAAGAGTTTACACACATTTGTTAGAAGTACGTGGTTTAGTGCATAGATGAAAACTTGAGAATCTAAAGAAGTTACTCATCTGGCCTCTGCCCTTTCTCCTGAAATGGCAAAATGGGATTCCTGCGCTGTGCACAGGAAATTATTTATTTCATAGAATTTTACTTGCAGTAAGTTTAAGGCTCTAACAAAATCATGCATTAATTTTCTGCTTAATTCAGGCATTACCAGGTCTTCCTAGGGAAAGCCTTAGTTCTGTTTATAACTGAAATTTTATGTGTGGACCTGGTTTGGGGACAGTAGGCTTGGCACGATCAGGACTGTCACAAACTGTGCAGGCAAACACACGGGGCTACACCACGTAATAGGGAATGGCATCAGAAAACAGATTTTAAAAGTATTAATTAGCAAGGTCGTTAAGGGCTGGAAGTGTCATGCGTGTGGCATTAATTGACAGCTAGCTTAAAAATCAAGTTACACTACATCATTGTCATCTCTCCTACTCCTTCTTTACTAAATGCCATTTTAAAGACCTCTTCAAGTGTATTATGCACTTAGTTGGGGATGGGAGCTGTAGTACCGTTAGCGTGTCACCGTGCGAAGATTTAGCGGCTCCCTGGCCATTTGGTCCCCACGGCTGTATCACATGTAGTGCAGAGGCAGGCCACAGCCAGATAGCAACAAAGCAAATGCTTCAGGGAGAGTAGTTCAGATAATTTGCAACAGGAGGCAAAAATACATTTTCCAACTAGTTTAACAAAACTCTGGAGCCAAAAGGAAATCTGACAGGAGCCCTGTCCTTGAGTCTGTTAGAATTATGGGTGATTTTCTGCCTCACTAAGAGACAGAGGCTTTTTTCATCCACTGTTTGAAAACTATTTTAATTAAGAAGCATGACCAGACAGGTGTTTGATTCCCACCTCTTCATACAGACGTGAATCTAGAATTTAAAAGAGCTTTAGCAAGTAATGCTCCGTTTCGATTAACTTTTCAGGACAACAGGTCTCCCTGTCTCCTGAAATAAAAAGCCTTTCTTTCCAGGTTTGAGTGTCCTTTGCCTTCATAACTTGGTGACGAATAGGATAGCGATAGGAACTCTGCCCAGTTCCTTTAGAACACTACCTACTTTTATTCACCTAATAGGAGCTCAGGGAACTTTAGCCCTCACTTAAAGACAATAACATGTTTTTCATCTGCCTGCCTTTGTGCATGACAACATTACGTTTGTTGGAAAAGTTCAGAGCTGTCAGTGGCTAATGCCAGCGACTCTCCGTCTGACGTCGGTGCCTGGAGTAGGTCCGAACGGACTGGTTGGGTTGATTCTTCTCTTGCAGAAGGTACATCTGGGAGGGTGAAGACTGACTGTCAGCCCTACTTTTCATGTTCGTAGAGGCAGTGGAAAAAAGCACCCAGTGACAAATCCGTAACGGGAGACTGACACCAAACCCAGTTAACTACATAGCACTGGGCGCAGGGACGCAGAAGGCATTGAAAGGAAACGTACAAATAAGTAAGGGGGGCAGGGGGTGACAGGTGGAAAAGGAGTGTGTGAGGGGACATACAGACATTGGGTAGGTGCTTCAAAAATATTCTGGAAAAACAGGGCCTCTACAATTGTTACAGTTAAAACAATTTGGAACCTGAAACCCGGTCCTTTTAAAATATATTTTTTCAGTTAAATAGATGCCTTTTGTCAATTTGGTAAATTGCACTTAAAGCAGCTCTCTGCAGCAGGCCAGACAGATAAGCTGGGTTTTGTTTCACTGTGGACACTGAAGTGTGTTTATAGAGTTGTAAAGGAGGAGGTTTTGCAGCTCTTGGCATTACAAAGACGTCCTTAAGAGTGCTGGGTTCTCCCCCTCAATGAAATGTTCAGATTTGCACTTGGGATGACCCTGGCTGGAATGGGATAAAGTACTGAAAGGTTTGCATCCACTCTCTACAAAACTGGGAAAGGAAAAACACACAGATTATTTGTAGCCCATTACAGTAAATAAAAACATTGAGCCAGTGCAGACTTTCAGCTGGACTCAAAACTGAAGGGAATGGGCAGCTGCCGTTCATTTTTGCTTTCTAGTAATTCAGGGAGTACTCGCTTTAGCCCTGCACTCGTTTCCCCTGCCTTCTAGAAACTGTTGAGTATTGCTCAACAACATCTCTTGCTGCTGTTCCGCAAAGTCAGCCAAGAGCATTGTGTTAGTGACTGAACTGTCAGCCTGGAAACCTTAATTCATTTTTGAGGGTAGATCTCAGGTTAAGCTCCATTATTGTGGGTAGCGTTAAACATCTGCAGTAGCATTCTGGGTAAGCTGTACCAGGTGCCACCGAAACCAAACTCAATTTACAGATAATCAACACTGAGCTGTCAGGAAAAAGGCAGCTTCTTTTCCTGGTAGATTTGTTGTTTATGATACCTCAAAACCCAGAGTAGATCAAACTTATTTTTATCCACTAGAGTTACTCATCAAAACCATTCTGTTCTTTTACAGTAAACAACCTACAGTGTGTTAATTTGCTGGAGAACATGGGAAAATCAAAGCAATTTTCATACAACATGAGACCAACCACTGCTGCAAAATCAAAAAACACAAGAGTCAAGCACTAAGCAAAACTGAATGTTTGGAATTTAACAAGCACATTCCGGTACAACTGTCATCCTTCATGATGTACAAGTCATCTACAACATATTAGACTTGAACACATTTCCATTTTGCATTATCTCAGCACTACAGGCCAAGCAGACTTCTAAGGAGTTGGACTCATTTTATTTTGTGTATAAATTAGTTTTTAAATGCAACTGTTAATTTATTTACTGACAGGATGAAATCTGATTTGCATTTGGAAACAGAAAATGAAGCACTAAGCCCAGCATTAAAATAGAGTTGCAGGGGCTCCCGAAGTCGAAGTTTTCCATTGTCAAAAACGGGAATTATAGATGTGCTCATCAAATGCAGTTTCAACGAGAGGGAAACTGTGCTAAAGATGTAACAGTTCTGAAAGACTGCGGTTTGACTTCACCTCAAATTTATTAAATGTATTTCAAAATCTAAACAGGACAGAACAGCAGTCTTCATGCTCAACTTCTGCACTAAAGCAGCCATTGTTTCTTAGCAAGCTACGGATTTGGAAGGAAAAGCAGAGAGGCTGACAAAAACCACTCAGTAAATAAATTGCTTTTCAGCCTATGAAAATTGTTAGGGGTGTGTTTTCTACTCTTTGAGATTATCACAATTTTTTTTCCATATTAATAACTATTTTTATACATGCACAAAAAAAAGTTTCGACAGAAAGCAAGAAAAGATGGGACCTACTTTAGAAGAAAACTTCTTACAATAGCTTTGGAGCTGCCACTGTACAGTATTTACCTTGCACAAAGTATTTAAAAGTATAAACTCAGCAAAAATAAAAAAAATGTTACTCTAGTTTCAAAGTCTATTGTTTTCTATTTTTTCTTCTAGCTGGTATTACATAGTTTGTTTTGGTTTTTTTAAATTAATATGATGCTTCAAAAGCGATGACTGGAATCAACATTAAGTCTGTTTCTCTGCAAGCACTCAAGCTTTAAGGAGCCTGGGTTTTCTTAACACCCCTCATGGCGGTCACCACATCTGCTAAAACATCTTCCAGTCATGTCTACTTGCTTGAAAAGAAAGACAAGAGAGGTATGCAGTTCTTTGTAAAATTTTTATTCTGTTTCACTTACAAAAAAATTGACAAGCTTTGTTCCAACATCTTCCATTCAAAACTAAATAGAAGTAAATGCTTTACAATAAATGCAGTTCGACCTCTTTAATACACCGCGTTTACAGGGCCGGGTCCCTGGGGATGAGAGGCAAGGTAGATGTTGAAACAGTAATGGAGGTCTGTTAGCCACTGCTCTTGAACTTCACCACTCTTCAGTGTCTAGAAAGAAGGGGGAAAAAGGCAAAACTCAGTTTCACCAAAGCACTTGCAAAACTTCCCTTTGTTTTTTCAGTCAGCCAATGAGGTGCGCTGCTAGAGGTACGAAATGGCCCTGTTCACCTGCACGCAGTGACATGATTCTTCCCAGTTACACATTTCAACAGGGCAGGTCTGCTAAAGCTGGAAGAGTAGCGTTACTACTTGGTACGCCAAGCGGGTGTTACATGATGAAGTGTGTGAATTACACCAGATGTGATTTCCTTACTCTTAATTATAGTGGCTTGCCTACTTCCCAATCCTGCAATTTATAGTCAATTAAAATGCAAACGAGCATGCTTCCACTAAAGCAGGAGAGCTCAGTACCTCAGTGTACAGAACTGCTACCAACAGACCAGCAGAGCCCACGGCCCAGTAATTCACTCTCCTTAGCATTCGTACGTGGTTAAAAAAACCCAACAACAACAAATGCACCCACCCGCAGTGCATCATCACTAAAACTGGCTGAGGCATTTTCAACACCGAAGGAAACCAACCGCCTCATTCTCTTGTTAGAGAACTTGCACCATACTCTTACAGCTGCTTTCGCCACCACTGAGGTTACCTGTGGGACATGCAGACTGCACTCAAAACTATTAAGAGTTTTGTGCAAAGGCAGCTTCAGATTTTTTTTCCTGGAGAGAGAGGCAACTGTAATAGTCTCAGAACCACTGGAAAACAGCTGGGTGAGTAGAAGTGCTGGGTCTTGCAATATTTGAAAGTGAATATATTTTGCATCGTACATATTTAAGGGAGTTTGTCTGATTTAATAACATCTTTGTACACCTACATACCCTCGCTCCAATAAACAGAAAAGACTATTTTCTTATTTTGGGACAGCTCTCCCTCAGACAGGCTGTGTAGGTAACCCGCTCCCAGTGCATTTTGTTAGGAAGCCAGCTGTTGTCCAGGGCTGCTGACTGGGTGCAAGCCAAACCTCAGCACTGTCTCATCTCTGCAGTGACCACAGGAGCTCAGACAGCCAGCCGCCCGCTACACAGCCTGGACTTCCAAGACAAACAGAAGACAATCGTAACTTGTGTTTTGCTAAACATCTGCTCTTCCTGTTTGCATTAATTTTTAAACCCTGTGCACCCTTGTGATCTGTGGGAGACAACAAGGAGTTTCCTACCATGATGTCCTTGATAATCTGTTGCACCAGAAATTCATTTGTGATCATATGGCTCCTGAGCTGACCATGTTGCATGAGTAAGCGAAGCAACTGAGCAACGACGGGCAGTTCTTCCCGACAGATCCTGCTCACTTGCAGACTTTGCAGCATCAGTCTCAGTAATCGCGGCAGGAGTACTAACGCAGAAATACACGATCCCCACAGCATATCCCTGAGAGGACAAGAGAACAAAAACCAAAATGACTGAGGACACGTATTTCAAGTGTGCTTCTGTGAACTAGCTCATAGCTATACAAGGAAACGTGCCTCCATTAATTCAACCATGTCAATTACCTTTATCATAATTAGTGCCAAAGCAGAAAATTTGCACCAGAAAATGCTGAACTTGAAAATACTCTAAAATTATGTACAGCACTGGGGAAAAAAAAAATAAAAATAAAAATCAAGGTCCTGCCCTGGAGCTACAAACAGTGCTGAAGCTCTTACACAGTGTAATTTCTGCTTGATGCAGCTGGCAGAGGTTTTTCTTGCAGTTATTGTTCAGGTACAACTTAATCTTTATTTAAGACTTGTAAGAAATCAAACAATGGAATCAGCTTTTTCTGATATGCAAGTTATTAAATACAATAAGTGAAGGAGGACTCTGGTTTTAAAGACACATCTTGATTTTTAAGTAAGCTTTTGAACAACTTCCCTTTGTATGGAATAGTTAGAGGAAAAATCTGAAGTTTAAACCCTTTAAAGACATTTCTGTTATACAGGTAAACAAACTTATTTAAATCTGGAATCTGTAGCTTTTGTTTTTGTTTTTTTTTTAAATAAAATGGATTTGCAGTGTATAAAATGACACCTGAGAAGTTCTGTTAAAGCTGAAATATCAAGTCAGTTAAGAGTAGCAGCTTATAAAGCCAAATCCTTTGCATTTTGCTTTTCAACATATCTAATGAAACTAAAGGCTAAAGCTAAAGATTAAGGTATAAATATCCACCTTTCTAAAGTCAGGATGGTTCTGACATCTAACTAGAACAATTTGAGATAAAACCTTCTTCAGTTATTGCTTTAAATAATTCCAGCTAACTTTGCAGCTGTTTTTCTTAAATCCAAGTACTGTTTTGAAGTAAGCAAAAGACAGCAAAATAAATTGGGGGGATGTGGAGGCGGGGTATCCTTTCATTTTACATCTCTAAATACTTGTGGGTACAAAGGCAGAGACAATTAACACGGTAAGAAAAGCAGCATTACCTTTTCTGTACATGTTCTGCATCCTCTTTGTCTAAAGTTAGCAGAAAGTACAGAAGGCTGTAACAACAAGAGGCTAAGAACTTGTGCAGGTTTTCACTTAGGATGCAAGCTTGATCCAAGAGCTTATTTATGGCACATAGAACAGATCCAGCTGTGCTATCGGGTATTACAACCAATCCAACCTGTATTAAAACAAACAAAAAAAACAACCCTCCAGTTCATCACTTTATACGCAAGTTTTGTTGCTAGTATATAAGCATGTCTACAGCTGAATGAGTCTCTCTCATATCATGACATCCATTACTTGGTTTCTGTTCAAGTTCTACATGCATTTTTTCAAATCCCTATTTTCCTAAGAAATCACCCCTCATACCAACAGAAGGTTAAACCAGCATCTTCATTCCATGCCCTGTAAATAAATACTCATCTCAAACATATTTAAAAAAAAACCCAGCTGCTTTGAGCCTTGCTCTGAAAGATGGTACAGGCACAAACAGAATCCTTTGGACAGAACAGGTCTTTCCTTTTAAGCCTGTATCATGGGACAGAGCAGCCCTTCTGTGTCCTGAAACGGCAGTGAGCAGTCACTGAGGTAGAAGGAAACTCAGATTTACTCTCCAGAAGGAAAAGCTTCAACTGAACCATCATCTGGGTGAGTCTCTGTAGAAATCCAAAAGACTTGACAGGACGGAGAGCATTATGAGCTGAGTTAAGCTAAAGCTAATGAAACATATGGTGGGCCCACACTGGGGTGATACTTTTCCGCTGTTAAAACGAGAACATCATCTTGAGCAAGGATTTTATAGGCATCATAAACAAATTAGGAAAAACAAAAAAATCAGGTAGAGGCAGTGACTTAGAAAGCACTTTAAATTTTGAAGTGTTAAAGACTAACTATCACAGATTATTGACTTGTAAAGCTGTAAAAAAAAAAATCATGCATTGCTAATGTAACAGCATTTATCTTATAAAAAAAACTACTTTAAGGAGCGTTAGAGTAGCCTAATTTGCTCACCTGCAAGTATATTGTTTTAAGCTAACAGAGGCAGTTGGTTCACTGGTCAGCTGTTTGTTTTAGAAATGTTTAGAAAAAAATCAATGAAGCAACAGAAATATGGAATGTATTTCATGGGTATGATTACTCATGAGAGGTAAAAGATAAAATGATGAGTTCAAACTTTTAAATATTTCCCATATAAGATGCTAAATGGATTTCAAGGTCACGAGTGCAGATCTCTGTCCCAAACTGACCCTGCACCAGCCAGTTGCAGAAGTAGGATGGCATTTCTGTGTAACAGAAGATGGACTGCAACTGTCACCCAGACCCTGCTGAATGCTACAGGACACTGAGGCAGTAAATAATAAAAACCAGTAATGATGTTCCTGACCAACTACAAATAGGAAATAACTACGGCGAGCTAGACAGATGTCTGCGTATGAAGAAGCATCCCGAAGATCAAATCAGCCAACACTGCTGATGAAGCATGCCAGCCAGCCAGTCTGGAAGATGATGTGAAGACAGACATTTCAATTTATACAAATCCAGTAGATGAGACTGCGCAAATAAATTCCCATAAAGGATGCTGCCTACACGGTGCCTTTCTTCCCTGTTAGGTGTCATCATCCAGTTGGAGATTGTGGGCAGCAGTTAAATCAACTATGAAAATCCATTTAACTGCTCTCAAAAGGACAGTGTAGGAGAACACATAAGCTGATTTAGAAGTTGTGATTTAAGTCAACACCCACCCCCAGAAATCCAGAGTACTGTTTTAGTTAAGCCACTCCCTATGGAAGCTTTGGACTAATAATTTTTCAGTAGGGCTCCATACAGGGAGCTGCGGATACTTGTTAGATCTCAGAACCATCTCCACAGGAGGAGAGACGGGTCCTCCCTCTCGGCAGGCAGCGTCCCAGGTAACTGCAAATTCTGTCCCAGCTGTTACCCAGCTCTGGCTTTGCCATCCCCACCCTCTGCTCAGGGAACAGGACAGCTCAGAAGACAGACTGTAAAACTCATCTTAAAGCTGCTAGTTGCTCCTTTGAAAACCAAACCAAACGAAGAAACCTTTCATTTATGGCTGTCCTGGCTTGAAAACAAGCTGAACTGTTCACAAAGCAGAGCAAAACAGATCCCTGTAAGCCTGGATACCAACAGTTAATAAATATTTTTTAAAACTCCGCTAATCTTGTTGAAAACTTTTGCAAATGCTGAAGTTATACATGAAAAGTATGCAATAAGTGGATTTGAGGGTTAGTGAGACCGTTACAAAATGTATCACAAGGAAGTTAACCTACAAGACAAAATGGTACTTACCAGATATTTACAGATGCCAGTCTGGAGAATGTCAAAACACTGACTTTGTGAAGGTATAGTGGACAAGCTGTGACAGATCATCTGTTTTAATAAAACAAAGTTATACTTAAGAACTCCAAATGCAACCAATCATTCACTGTGTAGTCATACTTTGTTGACAGACATAAATACAAAGCACCTACAGGGACACACAGCAGCTGTGTCTCAAAGTACCAATTCTTCACAGTGTATAAGAGTAACATTGTCCAGATAAATTGTTCAGTGTTTAAAGAGATGATGGCCTACACCATTAGGATTTTTTGGTACTGGGTTTTTTTTGTTTGTTTTAGCTATGTGACATAAGTAGAAGGTCAAAAATATTCTATCCAGCTACAGCGCCACACCGAGCCTCCACCTGCCTTTCCTCGGAGCTGAAGAATTTCAGAAAACAACTTCACAAATAACTTTACCAAGCGTGAAACAGAAGATTGACAGTGAAACTGGACAGAAAAATAATATAACAAAAAAGAAGAGAGTAGCAAAGATCCATTTCCAACTTATTTTCCTCTACATTGCCAAAAATGTCATGTTCAGATACGATACAAAATGTAATGCTACAAAGGGAAATCTTGTTTTATGAATTGCCAAAAAGTTTCCGGCGCTTATATAATCAGGCACGAGTAAACTGTACGAGCTTGCTCAGAGGCATGATGGAAAGAGGGTTGTTTTGTTAATAAAAGAATAATAATTAAAAAAGACCTGAAGACTCAGGTCTTTTTTTTTTTAAGTACAAAACATGAGTGAGAGCGGCAGGGTTGCAGGGAAGAGCTGACCAAGACTCCATGAAATGCTACGTGGCTCCTGGATAGGAAAAGGAAACCAGAGCTCTAGCAGATCCGCTAGTAAGCTGTACTACAGTCCTTGGCAGACAGCTTTCCCTGTTCCTCTTTTCCGTTCCATCTTCTCCAATAATTTGCAAACTAGTCAGAGAGCTTGGGTGACCTCCCTCTTATTTACTCATTTACTGCTTATCCCACCAGAGTCTCAACTGAAGCCTCCAGAAAGCAAAGCGCGCAGTGTGAGCGTGTTTTTGGACCATTAGCAATCGTGTCCTCCTACTAAGGACAAGGAAGATGGAAGAAGCAACACACGAGGAATGAAATCTTCTGATTTCGTTTGTGCTTAACGAAATCAGAAAGAGAACAACAAGATCAGATGTTTGAGGGAGGGAAGAATTTAAGTCCCGAAGTTTTACAAATATCTCAACTAAGCAAAAACCATTCCTCTAACATACCTTGCTGACTGAAGAAAGAGCTAAAGAAAACTGTCACAGAAAGATCTGACTTGAGGAATTAAGTTCTGTGACAGCATCCTGGTTTTAAGAGTTAAGTTGAATCAAGGCAGGTCAAGACATCTAAATGACAAAAAAAACATTACCCATGTTGTGTCAAAAACAAAGAGTCTGCCACATTTCCAGCTCAGGAGAGACCCCAAGGAAAGGAAAGGCTAGGAAAAGAATCATTACCTCAATCCCAAGTAATGCGGATGCCAGTGGTGGTTTAATCAGAAATGGCCAAGCAGATTCATTTGTGCTGATACAAAAGCATGCTCAGCTTTTTTCAAAATTAGACACCATACATGCTTTTAGCCCTGCTTAAACTGGCCAAATTCAGGAGATCCTTAACGCATCTGCTCGACAGAGCGCAATACTGTCAGAACATTGCTCCTGTTAACCAGTATTACAGGTATAATTGTGTAGGTATTTTGTTTGACTAGTAAGACTATTTAAAAGATAATTTTATAGATACGCTTGCACTGAATACCCTTATTTTGATACTACATTTAATAATGAAATAATGTTATTAAAACTGTGTACTCCATCCTAGAAATGGCAGTGCTTCTGTACACTGCAATTCGAAAGCGATAAAATAGTAAGCACTCTGGAATATTCCCAAGAAACGCACTCAAAACACCTGCGTATTAGCAGTGTCAAGGAATAAAGTCAAGCTGAGACAGAGGTTACCGCTGGGAATTGTCATGTCAAGAACAAACTCTGACGCCGCTCTGACCTAGTATTTTAACGAGTAACACTTAGCAAAAGGTAAAGCTACACTGATGGAATCTGTCGGTTGACAACTCAAAGCTGAGAAACCCTGCCAAGACAGGAGGATTGGACTAACCTATAGAAAAGATCGCATGGGTCTGATGAATAACAGATACAGGAAAAAAAAAAATAAATCAGTGAAACAAAAGTGGTGGGTCACGCGCTTGGGGACTCCTAAGAACTTCTGCATGCAGCTACGGAGTTTCAACAGTTGGAAATGAGGAGAAAATCAGCTGGAAATGAGGCATAACAATTGACCACAAGGTGGTTGTGGTACAACCATGAAACGGGCAAACGTCACTTTAGGATGGAAAATTAAAGACAATCACAACAGAAGTGATCAGAGTACTGATGGTCTGCTCAATACTACTCTGAAAGACCCTACTTAGACGATTTCTGACATGCTGTGCAAAACAGGAGTCACTCATTTTCTTGAAAAATAAATTTAAATTGAACAGGCATCGAAAAATTGCACACAGAATAAAGATTCTGTCTTACAGGTGTCAATGGAAAGAACTTAACCTGCCTAGGCTGGCAAAACTATACCTGCGAAGGGATATTTGTCACTTTGCAAATACAACAAAAAGGTGAAAGCTGCTCCAGCAAAACAAATTAAACTAAACAGCAACAAAAATAATTATGATCACAGGTGGCTGGGAATACAAATGGGATGGAAATTAGGAAAGATGATTATGAAAGGGGAAATGCAGGAGACATTTGTTGCTCGTAAAACAGAGCTGAGGAAGTTTCCAAATGTGGTACGCAATACGCCTGTGAGCACCACACCAGACACAGTGAGCTAGGGAGACCCTTCTCGTTCAATACACACATGAGGCCAACAAATTAAGGACCTTGAAGGCAAATCTACCAGTCCCACCCAGCAAACTAAGGTTTAATTATTAATATTACACCCTTAGGACTACGTCCCTGGAACAGGCCTACCAGTCCACTGAGGTTCTCCCCGAGATGACAAGCTGTGGGAGCATTTAATAACAGTTACAATGCACCGACAGAGTCTGACTCTTCCAGAATGGGCAAGGAGAAAGGGCATCACACCACTGACGAGCAGCATACTTGCTTAGAAGGGTTGTGGTAAAGTGCATTGGCATGTTAGTTTTTCAACCTTTTAGATGTTTCTGACCCTCAAAATAACACAACCATTCCCTACATCCAGTTCTATTTTCCTATAATTAGGTGGGACTGGCACCCCTTTTCAATTCTATAAATTAAATCCTGCTTGAAATGGCTTTCACAACAAATGCTTTATATCAAAAGTGAAACCAAAATGTTATTAGACATGGAAATGAAAAGCAAAGAAAACTTAATTATCACATGAAAATTAGTATTTTTCCTGACAATTTATTTTCCTTAGGCAAGGGTTTGCATGATGTTTAATTTCCATAATAAAATGTCACAGCTGATTCATTATTTTACATTATATTAGCATTTATCACATTTTTGGTGCATTCATAGATTCCTTTTGGACAAAAGCCAGAGTAGTTTTGTTTCAGAGTATTACTGAAGTGACTGGACAGAGAACAAACATTTCTGATTGGGGTGGGGTTATATCTTTTTGAGACAAGTATTCTATAATAGGTTTGGTTTAGGTTTAGAGGTTGGGAGTTTTTTGTTTGTTTTTTTCCTTTTCAATTTTGTTTGAATGTCCACTTGAATAAATTAAGCCAAAGAAAAGCATTCTCTTAAATGCAGGGATTATCTGTTAGCATTATGCAGCAAATATTACAGGCTCCGTAATCCACTGGCAGTTTTTCAATCCAAGCCTTATTCATCAGACAAACCCAACTACCCATCCTACTCATGAGCCACACAACTACAACAGCAGGTTCCCTATCAGTGCTTCAGGGAATCGTCACTGCACAGGCCTCCTTGAATGCCATACTGAAGACATAATCCAACAGTAGGCAGCTACAACGAAAAAAAGGCGGGGGGGGGAAGGCTGGGAAGGCAGCCCAGGAGCACTCCCTGGGCTTTTTGGAGATCCTGACACCATGAAGTAGACTGCAAACATGACTGGAAGGTTGCTGCCTGCAAATCAAGCCTTCAGCCAAAACTGATACTGAGGACACTTGGCCCACTGACACTGAAAACACTCTCAGAAAGTCAGCTTTGCTGAGTTCACTCATCCCCACACTGTGCACATTATTTCAAGCTTAATTATACTGCAAAGTACTCTTTTCAAACAAAAATACTCACCTTCCTCTAAAGACACACACAAGCCTGAGCACAGAGACGAACGAAGCAAGCAGGAAAAATAATGGATCAAGTATTTTAGTGGACTCTGGAGTCAGACCAAAGACAGTTCAGACGCCAAGAGAAGTGATTTTATTGTAAAAGAAAGTTGGCACACACCAGACACTATATCCTAACGTGAACTTTAAAATAGATTTTTCAATTCACATCGACATCCACCTGAAACATGGGTAACTAAAATGTAACACGCTGTTCTGCAGTCAATTCCCAAGCCCTTGCAAAATGACTGTTTCTAGTGGGACTCTATCCAGTATAACATGCTACCACTGAGCATAGAAAACGAGAAGTTTTCAGGTGATGGGGCAGGCAATGAAGCTTGTCATCTGAAGCCTGGCCAGCTTCCCCTGAAGCACCCTAGCTTATCAGACAGTGTACTCCCTTGACAGGTGCTGCTTCTCTTTCTGAAATAAATTGATTTGACAGGGCAATATTAAGAGTGCCCTGAGTTGTTGAGAAAGCTGCATAACAAGAGATCTTTGTTCATCTGCCTTGGCTAAGTTCACAGGGGCGGATGTGAAAGGTATTCCTGATTCAGTGACTCTAGAAAAAAAAGAAAAAAACAACACAAAAATCCCCACATGAAACCCCCACACAATCACAACAAAACAAAACTTAGGTTAAAAAAAGAAATAGCCAAAAAGAAGGAATGGAGTCTCCAGAAAAATATTACATAGGTGGGCAACAGGGGAAAAAAACCACTATGGGGCTAATTTTACATTCAGGGTAGCAAAACAGGAATACAGAAACCTGTTTGAAGAAACACAAATGCTAAGAACATGTATTGTATCCCGCACACATCTTGACAGAGTACGGATTTCCAAAGACTTGGAAGGATGTCCAAATGCTGGCTCAGAAACAGAATAACTGCAGCACACAAACTCATCCTGCATCTGTTGATCTGTGGTGATTGCTTATCTGCAGACTCCTTGGCTGTGGCAAATAGTCTGATGTTAAACCTATATTAAGAGTCAACTAAACCAAGCGAAGTTATCTTTATTTGCCACTGGACACAAACACATGAGTGGCAATCACCAGTGCTTACCTCCTGTGCAACAACTTGACCACGTATTTAAATCTAGGTACCAGCAAGACTTCATGCCAGGATGCAGAAAACTGTGGGCTAAAGACAATCCTACTGTCTCACTAAGTGACAGGCATTTCTGAAAATACTATTATTTTGCCAGCAAAACCAGGATTTATACTCAACAGCTAATGTGCTATCCAGGAGTAGATTAAGCCACACCTGAAAAATGGCACAGGTCTTTTTTTTTTTTTCTCAGAGCCATCTTACTAACAAAATTCAAAGAAAGGACACCACAAAATAACTTTGCTACCCAAGAAGCTTTTGTTTTATCCTCTCACAGCCTTAGTTAGTCCTTCTTTCACAGCTCTGCAGCTTCCTCATAGCTGTAACGTGTCACCACAGTCAATTTCTCCTCGTGGACATCTCCTTGACTACGTGCAGGATGGTCAAAGGAGCATCTGATGTACAGGTCTCCAAATTCACCTGCCCGCCCCTTCCCCAAACAAAAGGACTTGAAAACACAGAAAATTGTACACTTTGGAAGCGAGCTCTTATCCCACAAAGCCTGTCTTTTTGAGCAAATTTAGTTTAGATATCACAAGCCAGCCTGTGAATACATAGCATAACGCACAGAACTGTGGAGATGTTAATTCACGCGAGTTACGTGCAGTCATGTGTGAGCTCCCAGCTGTAAGATCACTAATGGGTTATACAGAATTTGTTTATCCCCCATTAAAGAAGGCGAATGTTTTAGCATATTTCTAGTTTGGAAGGGATACTATATACCCTCAGCTGCTTTTTCTCCCCAATGCAACCCTAACCTGGAAATGTCAATAAAGACGACAAGTTGAAATCTTACAGGACCTTCAACTCAAAATCTATATTTAAACAATTCAGTTGGCTTTTTGAAGTGTTAATCCCTGCTTGAAGTTAACTTACAGCACTGCAACACCACCTTTTACTTCTCAAGACAAACATCCTTGCAGGACTTTTAATTTACATGCATTGACTTGCTACCTTTATTGATTTGTTGTAATTTTTCCACAGAGTATCAGTGCAGATACAGCCTTCCCAACTCTATTTCACTTACAAGACTCCTGTTTTTACAGACACTAGTATATTACATTACAGGCATCCCAAGGTTTTGAATTCAAGACTGCTTTTAAAAGCAGTTGACATTCCCTAGTGTTCGCTCTTAAACATTTTAAACGTTTTGTTGAGTACTTTATTGCTTCAAGACAGCTATGTGCTGATTTTAATAACTCTATGTAATCTCAACTTCGAGCAGAACCTTCAAATTATCATTTGCTTTCCCCCTCCAAAATGTTCAAGTGTCACAAACATCAAATATTGTTAACAGAAATTATCATGGATACACAGTTACCTTGTTAAACTATTCATTTCTGCTGGCACTATTTCATTTGATACCGGGAGAGCAATTCAATTATAGAGGAGTGAACAATACTACCAACACACACTATAGGCACAGTTTAAATGAGAGAAGACTGAAGCCTCCTCCCTAAGGCAGCAACCATTTATTCTAGAGCCACATCTATTTCACCTGCAGGGGTATGATTTTAAATAATTGGCTTTAATAAGGCAGAAGTCATTTTAAGTAGAAGTTACTCCAGAAAAGCAACCAAGCTTTCCACATTTAACATATCTTTTTGACAAAATATAAAAATTAACCTTTACAGCTATACAAAATACAAGAAAACTCGGGAGGGACTTTTGACAAGGGCATGTAGTAACAGGACGAGGGGTAATGGCTTTACACTGGAAGAAAGTATGTTTAGCTTAGACTTAAGAAAGAAATTATTTACTGTGAGGGTGGTGAGGCACTGGAGCAGGTTGCCCAGAGAAGTTGTGGATGCCCCATCCCTGGAAGGGTTCAAGACCAGGCTGGATGGGACTTTGAGTGACCTGGCCTAGTGGAAGGTGTCCCTGCCCTGGGCAGGGGGGTTGGAACTAGATGATCTTTAAGGCCTCTTCCAACCCAAACCATTCTATGAGTCTATGAAAACAGCATTTAAAGGGACATTTTTTCTTAAGCATTCCATCAGTTCCTTATTTATTTTCCTCCACAATAAAATATTTTTTCCCTTATGAGAAAACCCTAAATTACAACTACACAATAAGAACTCTTTTAAATGAACAATTCTCAACACAGAGAACTGGCTCTGCAGCAACGGAGGGCTCTTCTCACTTACTACGTATTTTAAATTACTACAAATATTTTGCTTAACATGACAGCATCAACATAAACTTCCTTATCCAGCAAGGGAAAGATGAAAGATTCATCAGACAGAAGCTGTGCCGCTCTCTACTCTGTTCCCCCCTAAAAGCATGATTAATGCAAGCTGGGTTTTATTATTCCTGTAGCACTACTTTATTTAAATAAAATAACTTTCTGTCACAGCTAAAAATATTTTTATTCCAGAATTGTGCCACACCTTGAACTACCTCCACTTGTAAGGAAGCAGTCTCCAAACCTATGTCCCTTAAACTCAATGCATGCAGAGCCATCACGATACTGTCTTTCAAGACATCCTAGAAGAGCCTCATGATTTACTGGCAGTGTTGTTCTCCTCAGAGGCTGCAGCTCTGGGTTTTGGTGGGTTTTGTTGTTGTTTGGCTTATTTTCTTTTGAGAGGATAGTAGCTTGTTCAATACCTGGGGGAAACTACTTGCTCTACAAAAAGTATTCCTGTGCAACTTCTGGCAAATCTTGAACTGAAAAGTTTTTCCCAAGCCAGGATTTTTCTTCTTTTATTTTTTTTTCCCTCCTTGTTTTTCTAAAATGGTCGAGCCTCTAAATCGCAAAGTTTTTACAGACTAAAGTTCCCAGAATGTTTTCTTTTACAAGTTGAACATGAAATACAACACAAGTCAATGTGTTTGAGGTTAGAGAATAGTACTCAACAGGAAAAGAGAAAACCCCTAAAACTTAATGAGCACAGTACTATATTACATATTTACACATAAACAGTCATTTAAATGCCTAATATCTGATTTTTTTTTTAAGTGGTAACTTCAGCATCATTTTGTTTATATATAACTTACTGTATCTACGATTGCACTTGAAATCAAAACCAGCCAACTGAATAATGAACTAAATCCTGTGATTCATAAAAGGAAGTGGTTGCCTTAATACTGATCTCTTCTCTTCGTAAAAAACAAAGATTTATTTGGAACACAGTGTATCCCAGAGACCATTACTACCAGATCAGGGGCAAGAGGAAACAATATCTTAATTTTTCTCTAGGAGGAAAGCAAGCTATTGAAGAGGTAGCCCTACTATGCTGTCCACAAATTCAATGGAAAAAAAACACAGCAATTCTGGGTGGAACACCCCAAATAGCATTGCAGTACCACCAGTCTTTCTGGCAAGCATTTAACAGGAACAGTTTGACTTCTAGAGTACATCTAAGTGTAACAACCTACTAAATAAAAAATAAAATCTCCCCCATACTGGGAATCTCATTATGCTTTAAAAACAAAAACAATAGCAAAGAGATTTGATGTTTTGTGAAACCAAAGTTTTTGTTTTTTCAAGAGAAGAAATTTTCAAAGAATCACAGAATCACTGAAGTTGGATTGGACCCCCTTGAGTTCCTATAGTCCAATGGTCCTGCTCAACTGGGCACAATTTGTGCCCTTTTGTCCTGTCACTAAGCACTACTGAGATGAGTTTGGCTCCATCCTCTTCATTCCCTCCCATCAGTGTGTATCTTTACACATTGATAAGATCCCCCCCAAGCCCTCTCTTGTCCAGGCTGGACAGTCCCACCTCTCCCAGTATCATCTCATACGAAAGATGCTGCAGTATGTGCACATCTCTCTTGTTCTGAGGAGCCCAAAACTGGACCCAGTACTAAAAACTTTCGTAACACTCTTCTTTCTGTATCCATGACGGAGATTTTATAAATACTGTCAAACTGACATGTAATTTCACACCTTAAAGACGCTTCTGGTGAGCTAAGTAATAAAAGAGTTGAGTCAGAATGAGGACTAATGCACCTGTTCTGAATAAAATCTGGTGCCTCAGATCCCTTTGGATAACAATAAAATTAAGCTTTCAGCTCTTATGATCTTACAAGCAGGAACAGAATTCACAGTGAAGTTTCTAATCCCAGTAAATTTTGATTAAGTAAGCATCAGAAGTTATTCCAAATAATCACCAATGCCAATTTAATATTACTTCCAAGTTAAAATCTCATTTAATGCAAGTGCTTTTTAATTAACAGTGGAATTTACTCTCAAAGAAAACTCTTTATAATTAGTATTTTTACAATTAATTTACTTTTGAAAGCCAAAACATATTGCTGGTCTTAATCTTATTAGTGTTTAAGAATTTTCCACCAAGGCTTCTACTATTTTTTTCCCATGAGTATTGTTTTGCATACTACATGCCTGAACATTCACCTTTTAAAAGAGCTTCCTTCAAAATATTATCTGACTGCTGTAGGAAAAACATTGGCTGCTTTGACAGCTATTATATTTTTCATTCTTTTTTCAACTCAACTCACAACAAGATTTAGGCATCTGTGGAAAAGGGATGGAGAGCACTTGGAGTTTGTACGCTGTCATTTAGAATTAGTGTTGATGTATTACCTCTGTCACAGCCCAGTGGTGTAAAAACTGGTCCAGATCAGTTAGGTAAAGACGGACAGGTGAAAGCTGTGTCTGGCTAATGTGTGGTTTTCCTCTAATGCCCTGGAGACTAGTCAACTCCTCTCTTGAAAACCCTAGAGAAAAAGAAGCAGTACAACAGCATCATAAAACAAGCCAAGCACTGTTCTACTTCAACAGCATCATTGACAAAAACTGCCTTTTAAGTTATGTCTGCACAACATCTTCTTGTTAAAAGCTCTTGCTTGGTATTTTAAATTAAGTATATCAAAACATAAATTTTGACTTCTGAAAGAAACCAATCAATGGCATACCCATTTAAACTATAACGTGGTATTTAAAAAACAACCTGTAAGAGGCCAGTGTTAGGCTGCTCTTTTCAATGTATGTATCTTTAATTTTTAAAAATAATTTTAAAAACCTAGCTATAATGCCAAAAAAAAAAAAAGTATTTGAACATTAAGAATGATTGAGGTGATGAAGAAAATACACTTTCTTTTTACGACAGGACAAGTTACTGGAATATATTTCTTAGTAATATTATGCCATTTTAACCACTGTAATTTCCCGAAGTTGCATCACCACAGAATACAACTATTTTTATATCAGAGTAAGAACATAGCAGCAAAAGCAATTCTGCTCACATGCTGACCTTGTGCAGCTCACTTCAACGCATTTTGATTACTTTATTCTGATGGAATGTTTTTAATAGTGTAAGTACGTCTACAGGAAATCCCAGAGGCACTAATTTATATTGTTACAAGCCAATAAAGGGGCATTTACTTAAATAAAAATAAAGTATTGTTCATGTTATATGCTGAATTTAGGTTTTCCTCATGCTTTCCAAATAAAATTGCTAGAATGAAGAAAAAGTATGCAAATACTCAGCTTAAATGGCAAAGTGTAAAAAAAGGGTGAAAAAAAAATCACGTAAAGAGAAAAAAAAATAGTATCTCATATCAAAAATACATAACGAGACTAGAATTGCTTTCAGGAAGTACTTACTACACCATTTATTCTAAATTAAATCCAGTAATTGACTATCAAAACAACTTCCATTTTGTTAATTCTGAATTATGACGTTCACATGGATTACCTATAAGGGTTGAAAACAAGAAGCTGAAATAGTCCACATCATTCACTGAATTATCCTGCACTTGGCACTTCCAGCCCGCAAAGGATGATCTACACAAAACCAACAGCAGATAGTTTATTAAAAAGCATATAATTAAGAATTCACAACCTACCTACACAATACAATCAATTAGCATGACTAAATTGTTAATTTTTGCATTCCTGTTTCTGACTGCTGTTGTTAGAATAGCATTTCAAAGAGCTTCAAAACCAGAACTTGCTCTTTTCAAGACAAGTAATATTGAACTTTGTACCTCTGCATGGGCTTAGGTTGTTAAGTTGATTCAATTACTGAGATAGTAACTTTTCATAAATACCAGTATAACCTTTAATATAGTGACAACAGCCAACACACAGTAAATTAAATTAGTTTTATTTCCCTTATTTGGTAGAAGTCATTATATTACAAAGCTGGGCTGTATTTTTCATTATATCCACTACTTTTAATACAGCTCTTTACATGAACAATAGATCCCATTTAAAAGCAGTCTCAGCATCTATGTTAGAGTAGCCCAAGCTATTAAACGTAGAACTAAATTTAAAACTTGCTTTGAGAAATTCAGAACACAAAAAGGAGTAATATGTAAAGCCAGGAGGAAACTTGTTAACAAAGCTGCCTGACACTTCCCTTTTTAGGGGCAATCTGTAAGAAATGGAGCACCAGCCTACTTTTGTTTCTCAAATTAGAAGCTGCGCGTGCTTGTGGAAACTGGCAGCAAACAGACACCGCCGATCACCTAACGGCAGTGTCCTGCCCTTGTATCAGTGCAGCACCCGGAGAAAGCCGGGAGCTGGGAACAGGTACATCTCACACGCTTTCCTGAAAACACTGCAGCTAAGTCCTACATCACATTATGCAAAATGCGTATTATTCAAATTTTCTTGTATGCTGCTCTTGGCACTTGCACTGCAGGCTACGAATCTTTGCTGTAAGAAATTGCTGCTTTCTGCTCTTACCATCTTGTGAAATTTCAGAGCTTCCGAATGCAACTTTCCAAGCCAACTATCTGCCTCAAATCACTTTTTTTTTTCGTAATTTCTCTCTGCTAACAGCCAAAATGGCTTAGCTCATGGGTAACAAAATTCTGGAAAGCTTGTTTTTCAGAAATTTTTTATACAGCTCCATGTTTTCGGAGCAAAAATATAAAACTTGGAATATCTTTGTTCCAGGCATATAGATTTTTGCCACTCCATGAAAATCCATCCACAATATTTCAGCGTCCACATAAATGACAGATAGAATATGCATGTGTCTGTAGCTACTCAGAAAGGAAAAAAAAAAAAAAAAAAAAAAAAAAAAAAAAATAAAAAATTAATAAAAAAAAAAAAAAAAAAAAAAAAAAAAAACAAAATAACAAAAAACAACAAAT
>WHYT01013987.1:74549-108821 GCA_009806455.1 Tetrax tetrax
TAAAGAAAAAAATTCATTACTTAATCAGACTACCACACAGGATAATTAATTCTAGGGGGCGGGGGGGGGCGATTCCACAGCTAGCGAGAGAGAACAAAGGCTTATTAAATAAAGCTCCCACTTCACATTGTATCCTTAAGTGTAAATCCTTATTGCCAGGCATATTTGAAGGGACCTAGCGAGTTTGTGGTGCAGATAGCTCTACCTGGTTCCTTCTAGTTCCTAGGAGGCCTTCAGACCTCCTCTGAAGCCAGGCTCACTGCTTCCTTTTCTTAACCTGTAGTCTCTCAGTCTCTCTCCATTCACAAGGCTGCCAACCCTGAGTTCTCCACAGACAAACCCCTTGGCCATGGCCAGTAGTCCTCTCCCAGAAGGAAGAATTTCTTCCCTCCTTCCAAGGAGGTTCCAGCCTGATTCATTACAGCATCAAGGAGATTTCACACATAGTCAATCAGCAAGAGGTCTTGCAGCCTGTTTCCTCAAAGATTGTCCATAAGGTGAATATTCACACAACAATTACATCCATATACCAGAACAGAAAATGAAGGTCATGTCCTGTTCAGTATAGGGGAAGAAGCTGCCTGAATCCAATGCAGAGGGATCATGAGTCAGGCTTGAGGTCACTCATTATACTAAAATAAGCACTGGGGAGCATGAAGAGAGATTCAGGAGAATTTAGGACTTACTGAACACAGGAATTCAAACTGTGATGCAATCACTGAGCAAAATGGTGAGAATGCAAGAGACTGGAAGAGATACATCAGATGACAATCTATAAAGGGAATCTGGGAAATGTGAAAAAAACAAAAAAAAAAGTGGGGTAGGAAGAAGATACAGAAAGAATTTGTGATAAGCCCACACTCAGGGAGTATAGACTTGCATGACAAAGCTAGCCAGAATCTGGTTTAAAATAATAAAATATAAAAATATTTTTCCATGCAACAGTTAGCAGATGTACTGAATTCCTCATAATAGGATGTGGATGTAAGAATGTAACATCAAATCCAGAAGAGACTGAACAAAAACTCAGATTTGGGCAGGCTAGCAAACACAAACTGCAATAGGTTCAGGAGGTCCCCGGACATGAAAAATTATTCCAAAGCTTATTGCTAAATGTCTGGAAATTTTTCAAACGTTTCTGCAGATTTGTTTTTCTACCCACATTCGACTATGTGCACACTTGCAAAACAGGATAAGCATTTTAAGCATCCTGAGAGCACGCTGAGTGCCACTGATGTAGATGTAAGAGGAAGCAGAGTCACTGCTGTTCCACCCTGGGAACATGGAGGCAGTGTAAGATACAAACCCTTGACAGAGGAATCAAATCATTTTAAGACTCATCTAAAGCAGAGATACACACACACACACAAAAGCAAGATCCCCAAATTCAGCTGCCGTTTACTTTTTTTAAAAAGTGAGAGCTATACATAAAAGAAGCCTCAATGTTAAAAGAGCCTTTAGGTTAAAAATAATCCAGCATTCAACTTAGAAAGTGACAAAGAAAGTTGCCTATAATCTTCAGGTTGGCCTCTTTGTGCATATACCTCAGAGTATGATAGTACTGTGTGTCATATTTTCTCAAAAAAACCCAAACACATCTATGCCTCATTCAAATCATGGACAAATGGATTGATCAGGATTATACAAAGAAGGATAACAGTCTGACCTGTTCTTGCCTTATTTAGTGCATCATCTGTAACATGCACAGCATATTAGGCATAAGATAGTTTAAAAAGTAGAAGAAAGGATTAGCTTACAAATTCAGGTAAACAAATAGGTTTCAGGTATTATACTGGATCACCTTCCTATCTGTATCGTAAAAGTTCTATGAGATGCTGGACAAACGCTTTTCAAAATTGGAGGACAGGAAGTCAGTGGTATCATCAGATGAGGTATTAACTTACTTTTATAACAGAAAAAACCTACATTATTCATAGTGGAGGCTTCTTTCATCCCGTCTTTCTGTCAGTTCTCAACAGCCCTGCAGCAGTTCAACAGTGAGTCAAAGACTGAAAGGGTAGCAATAGCTGTGGAGCTTCGTGTATCTTAAAGAGCAGCACACAGACCCATCTGATCTCTACTGCTCCACTTGCACCTACAGTGAAATGAAGTCAACCCTTTGCTTTCAAGACAGAAAATGCTAAATATTCTCAAAAATCAGTGTCCAAATGTTTCACGTTGAATTCCTAAAGTTAGCAGGTACTTCTGTGTACTTCTCTCTACACCGTTTCCTTGCCTCAATTCCTCATCTGTAAGTTGGGAAAAGTATCACCTCCACATCTCCTACAGCTGCGAAAATGCATAAGCACAACACAAAATTCCATGGGTGGGAGGAATCACTTTGTTTTCCGAGTGGGACACAACACAATAGACAAACCAAATAGACTCAAACAACAAGGAAAAAGCAAAACATTAAACACTCCTCAGTGAGGATGATGCACACAATATAGAATGTAAGATGCAAAAATAACATGAGATCATGTAATCAATGACTAGATAAGGAGCTCACAGATACATCACAACAAATTCAGACGAAGAACAATGTCTTTCTAATATTACAAATACAAGCAGAACAGCATTACAGCATTGCAGAAGCTTAAATACAAGTCTAACCGGTTGTCAATGCCTCAATTACCTTAGAAGCCAAATGTCTATAATGTAGTTAAAGCTGCTCAATTTTGAGGTTTGTGTTAACAGAAATCAGAAATAAAGAACACAGAATACAACAGGAAAAAAAAATTAATTCTAGAACACATGTTGACGTACTACAAATATATTACGAATTCTTTTTAAAAATCATATTTTAATATATCAAGACTATGATGGAAAATTAAGAACTATGTGCACTTTTAAAATGTTTTCAAGATGTTTCTGAATTACATGTTAGGTATTTAACTTAAAAAAAATCAGATTTATAGGTGAAAGAGAGGTAATAAGTGTATTACAACCTCTCTTTTTTGAATAAATTTTTACTGACAATGGGAACCTGCTACCAAATTGCATATGAGTGAGACCTCTCCAGTCAGCTAGTCCAAACCCACATTAACTCTGATGAATTACATGTTGTAATTTCCATAAGGTTACCTGCTCTCCATGAGAACCTCTCTACAGAGGCTTAGAATTACACCTTTAGGTAACCTGCTCTGTACACCAAACGGAATCAAAAGAAAAGCTGAATCTAATTAACTTAAAAATCACTGCTTCTCTTGCCATTACTATAGCAAATATTTCTCAGTCACAGCAACTGTGCAATGTATTCCTTTTATCACTCCTCACTGCTAACTTTTCTTTTAACTCCAGATGGATCTCACTGCTTTTGTTCACACTGTTGTTATTTTCAGGTTGGTCTATACCACAGTTGCAAAATAAAACAACTGCAGTTTGTGCACAAGTGTTTATTTCTCAACTACAGACTATTATCTTTGTGCTTCCTGACCTAAACTAGCTACCAATTGATTTCTGGTGCAGGTTTAGGGTGTTGGTTTTGATGTATGCGGTCATAAGGAGCCTTTGGGTAATTTAGAGGTCTCTGGTAGAAGAACTATGATGAACCTTGCTGCAGTCATTTTAGAAATTATCCTTCCACTTGTCCTCCTGTAAAACACACTGTTCAAACTCCAACTCAACGCATCTATGAAGCACAGCAAGTTTTGCTTAGAATCTGGGTCGGGTGTCTTTTTTTGTTTGTTTGGGTTTTTTTGTTTTGTTGTTCTTAAGCAATAAAATTGAAAAAAAACCATGTAATGAATCTCAAAAACTCCTGAGTCAAGTCTTCAAGTATTTCTAAAGTCAAACAAGAAAAAACAAATGCAAGATTCACAGTTCTTCTAAGGCACTGGTACTACCACCCCTTTTTTCATAAATGTGAGCATTACGGAACTCAGAGGTACAAGATCAAGGGTCTAGGTTTTCTGTTCAAGGAAACTAAAATCCAGTTCTTTCACCTTCCAATAAAGTGCTTCCACTGCCATAACAGAGAATATTCAGTGCAAGGTGTTCCTGAAGCTTTCCAGAACTATTTAAACATTTGCAAGAGAACAGCCTGAGAAACCTAGCCTAACTTAGGCTGTGGTAGGTGATCCCGTTTTAAATTTATTTTATCAGTCATTGATCACAGATTTAAACCAAGGCCTCCCACAACTGTTTCTTTAATTCTAGGTTATAAAACAGTTCTAAAAGGAGTTTCCTCTCTATTTCTTCCACTGATACTTCTGTTCCACAGAGAACATGTAAATATTCATAGGCATAGCCACCAGCTGATTCATTCATTTCCTGATAAAAACCCAACTGCATTCCAGGCCGCAACTCAGTGAAAATCTAATAAAATTAATACAATTTATTTATATATTATTAAATTAAGTACACCTCCTCAAAATAGTTCAATGAGTAAGTCACTGCATTAGGAAATAGGAAATCAACCTCCCCTTCAGATGAAGGCAGTGAACTCAGATTTTCTGCATCCTCAGCAAGTGCTTTAACCACTGAGGTACTGCTAATAAAGTGATTTCAAACACATCAGGAGCAGAAAACTTCCCAAGATTCTGTACACCCAGCAGACAACCTGTGCATAAGAACAGCACTCAGGCAAGATAAGGCCATAGGACAGAAGCTACAGGAATTCTGATCCTATCCCAGAATGACTCTTCAAGAAGACCTGTTGTAGCTTAAAGAAGACACACAACATAATACACAACCCAACAAAACAGAAGGGAATTACCAGGATGAGATGGCACTCACCATGCAAAGGAGCTCCAAGGAAAGGCAAGAATGCACTGAGCCGCTAGCAGCTGTGAGCAACCTGCCATCTGAGAACATCCCTGACACCTATAGGCTGTGGAGTGGCAAATGCGATGATGTTTCTTGGGGGTTTGTTTTGTTTTGTTTTTTTTAAAAATAAGTTCCACATAACTAAGGTCTGTAACTTTAATGCCTGCACTAGGCAAATTAATACACAGTATAATAATGGATAAAGTTATCTGACACATGAATACGTTGTGCTTGGGAACAGACAAAATAGTTTCTGAAAAAAAAAAAAATTTTTGCCTTACATATCTCTTAGAAATCTTCTTAAGGAGTAGGTGCACATTAATATGGAAGATCTACAATAACTAGGAAAAAGAATTCCAGAAAACTAAGCAGCCACAGTGTAGGAACAAAGATCCTTATACCAAAAGGTAACTGGTTTAAAGGTAGGAAATGATGGGTAGAACTAACACATCAGTTCTTACAGTGGAAGACAGACATCACTAGAGGTTCCCAAGATCTGTGCTGGCACTGGGCTGTACAGCCTACGCAGGAACAACTCAAAGAGAGAAGACAATGTCCACTAAACAACATTCACATTATTCAGTATACCAATGTACCTAGTACAGCAGCACACAGCTAATCAAGTCTACCCTGCCTTTTTTTTTCTTGACAAAGCTGTTCAGTCAGTTCATCTCCCTACAGCGTGAAGGTGACACACCACCACCTTCCAGATGCATGTTCTGTAGCTCATTAGGATACAACTGAGCAGCTCTTTTTGCCTAGCCAGGAGTTTAGTTAAGGCCTTGAAAATTAAGAGGCAGAGTAAAGTAGTTCTTCCACATCAGCCAGAATCGAGGATCATAAAGAAGTTGTTTCCACTGCATGGAACAGGGGCTGAGTTCTCCTACACAACCCAGGACCACAGATGTATAGGATAATACCCCTTCTTGTGAATCTTCCACTGTGATCAACCACTGCGTTGAGAAAAAGCCTTTACAGATAATCCACAGAAAGGGGGTAAAGAAAAAGTTCCCTCTTTATGTCAGCTTTGTATTTTTATGACCTGTGCCATCTATGACCTCTCAGCATAGCGAGTCCAGGGAGTTTATCAGCCCAGGGAGTTTATCTGTCATGAAGAAACTGTTCAGCTACTGATCAATACTCATGAGGAGCAGGGGACTTCCAAAGAGATACTGCCGCATCCTTCTCTAGAGCCAAGAGGACTCCATTCAAATTCTTCAGCACACTGCTCAGGAGTCACTGTCTGAGTCCAGAAACACCGCTCTGCTGAATAAAACCATGCTAGGATGACACTGTGCAGATATGTCTTCTAGCCAGCCTCCTAGCCATAGCACTGTTAGGAACATTGTCTGTTTTACACAGACACCTAGCTGCACAACTAATAGCAGTGCTGTCTGACAACCATTTAAAATTGTGGTTACATAGAAAAACACCTCTTAAATATGAGGTAACGGAACAATTACGAAATTGGCTATTCTGGAGAGCTTGGTGGGTATGTTACAATACATTCCAAATGCTCCCATGTCCTCATTCTCAGGAACTGTGTGTGTATAAACAACACTATATACTGGAAGGAGCAAAACCACACGCTAGCACCATAGTAGGACTGTTGTACCTTTATGGAAGAAAAATATAAAACATTTTCCCCCAGTGCACGCATGTACTTGCACTACTGTAAAATATGTTATTTTAAAATACAAAAAAGCCCTATGCCAATATTTATCTCAGCTTTGGCATAGTTTATTCCTGTTTAGCTGTAATGAAAAATAATTTCTGTCAAATTGAAATGCAACTGCAACAAAGTATAAACTCAGGTTCCTGCATTAACTTAATCAAATCAGTTTCATGTTACACTGTTAACAAGGATCAGCACTCTCAGCTGGCATACCAGTTCTTGGAGAGACAATGAACCACGACTGTCAACAAATTGAAGCTAAAATTGTTTAAAAATTAAATAATTGTATCTTTGAGTACTTCTCCAATACCGTACCCATCTGATCATTCACACCAACTCAGATCTAGGTAGCACAGGTCCTGAACATAAACTCTTCCCTTGCTCTCAGAGTTTTAACCTTACTTTTCCACTAACAGGTTACCATATGTAGGCAACAGTTTGTTAGCATGAGTTTTTTGCTTTAACTTTCATTATCTCTTTTAAAGGATCAAATGTTTTCTTTTCAAGATGTGGCAAAATACAACAAACATCTGCAAGGAATTACCAGGGATTTGGGGAAAAAAATATGAACCCTATTTTAAGAAAACAACAATTTGAGCTATGCATTGTTAAAAGTAAGCCTGTCAGCTACTCATTTGCTCCATAGTTGCAAAGGTTGTCTGAAGAAAAGAATTGCTTACACATTATAAACGAGAGCACAAATCGGAAGAAACATTCACTAATGAGCAAAAGGCATTTACTGACTAGTGCAATTGTAAGTGCAGCAACATAATTCTTCTCCCCCTGCTTAGGAATATGAAACTACAAGCAACCACCTGGGGACAAATGTAAAGGGCTGTGTCCCTAAACACAGGCTTAGCCTTCTCCCTCAAGTCCTAGACCTTTACGTAACAGTGACCAAGGAAAAGGAAATTTGCTGACCAGATGCGGATGAAGGAATTCACCGTAACCCACTCCAGGATCCAATTCTCAAGAACTATGGATCCTTTCTGACCTTGCAGCAAGGAAAACAGATCAATCTCTCACCCTTCATCCTCAGGAGCACCCAGTCAGGGAAATGCAAGCATTCTGAAAACACACTCTCCTTTTAGAGTATATTCAATAGCGCCTTAAGCATTTTCATTACCCTTTTAATACCTTCCTACCTTCCTCCTTAATTTTTTGTTTCTAAATTGAGGGGTGTGAAAATACAACCAAAAAAAGACCTTGACAGATCTTACTATTCTTACATTTTTCTTCGCAACCCATTCATAATTACTACACCTTACCACACATGTAAGCTTTCGACTTAATTCTGCAAGGTGTATTGAGTTGACTTTCCATGGTACCATCTGTAAAATCTGTAATGAATTTAAAGTGTTTTTTCCTCCTTTTTTTTTTTTTTTTTTTTTTTCTTAAATAAAAACTTAACTGATTCTGGTAAAACTTTGATGTTATTTATGTGTTCCTTCAAAAAAGAAAAAACAAAAACAAAACAAAAACCCCAACCTGTTCTAAAATCTTTTCTACACTTTATTTGTATGAGAATTACCATATTTAATTGCTCTAACCATGTTGCTAGTCACAATAATGGGTCACAATAGGTTCTCTCCAGCTTGCAAATACTTTTTGGGAATATAATATTTTTCTCTCTCTTGTCTACAATAATGCATTCAATAAGTCTTTAATGAAGTAGTATATAGGCTCTTCGTTACCTATGTTTTGCATCTTCAATGTGCCTCCTCAAGCTATACTGTCAAAGGTTGCAGATCACATAGCTAGGATGACTAAATAAAGTAAAAGTATTTACTTACAAATGAAGTACCTACAGAAAACTTTAAACTCTATTATCACCCTAAACCATCTCTGGGTAATGTATCTGGAGACACAGAATTTTACACCTTATACCACCAGAGACATTAAGATGTCCATTCCAGTTCTTTCTAAACAACCAAATTCCTGCGAATAGTAGGAACCAACAGGAAGTAAGTCTGGCTGCTTAATGAGAGCCAGTTGAGCTCCCTCATTATTGTCTGGAAAGTAACAGAATATTTTAAAGGCACTACCTCTTAAGGAAAGAGTCCATTTACAGTTACAACAAGCAGAGTGCAAGTTACCCCCCGAGTTCTCAAAAGTGTGAAGACTAGGACCTCCCACATAATTTATTTCTTGCTGGGAGAGAGCACTCAGCTTTTATTTATATGGTCCTCATCCCTCTCCTTTTCTACAGCAACAGAAACAAGAACCCTTTGCAAGACCCCAGCAGGAGAAGAGTCCCACAAGAATAAGAAATGGCTATTTGAAGCCACTGGAGACCTCATTTATGGACACTCTACTTCAAGAGAGAAATGCTATAAATTAACTCCCATTGTTTTTTTTTATCTAGGCAGTAAAATATTATCTGTCCAATTCTCTATTACAGTGAAATAATTTCCAGACACACTGTTCCAATGGATAAAGAGTTCTAAAAAAAATAAATTGCATTTATGTAATTAAGCTGAATAGGCTTTCCTTATTTGTACCTCAAGACATGTTAAGAGGAGACAGAACTTTTCCCGTAAAGTCAACAGTTAGCTTCCTAGTTCATATATTTGATCACAATCTCATAATCTGCATTTTCTTAATCCATATTTCCTAGAAAAAAATGCATCACAGTAAGTACCCAGATTACATATTAATCTTAAGTATCCTACCTTATACAAAAGGGAAGGGAAAAAGAGAAACATGTTTGCAAGAATATCTACCATTCAATCACCACAAAGTCACCAAGAAGTAGCAAACAAAAACACTGAACCTAAGAAGTGGTGAAAAATGGTGTTCCTCTACACCTGTTACACTATAGATTTTGGTATATAAACAGCAGACTTCCCTTTTCTCAGACAAGCAAGATAATCTACCATACACAAGAAGGTGAGTTTACAACATTAATACACTTCCATGAAGGAAGGACTTAATGAAAGGACTTGCCTCAAAGCCTGTCTTGGAAAAGTACTCAAAAAATAAACATATGCCTCACTAATCATTTAAAAGCCATTCCGAAGTAGCCTAGCTGCCCTACAAATGTAGAAAGTACGTGAAGAGGGATTACACAAAAAAAAAAAAAAAAAAACAACCAACAAAAAAAGCTTTCCAGCTTTACCTATAATACTGCTGAAGTTTATGACCTTAGTCCCTGCTAGACTACCAATGATTAATACATTTCTTCACTTCTGGAGAGAATTGTCTACCTGTCCATATACACATCCTCAAGGAATCACCAGAAGCCCACTGTCAAGATGAAGCTGACTAGAATTTCAAACCAAAGATCCACTCATGTCAAACCTTACATACTCCCACCCAGTACTTAAACCACTCATCTTTAATCAGCAGAGAACTACTACTTGATTATTTATCAGTTACTCCAATAAATCATAAATTTATATTGAAGTTAATGCTATTAGGAATGTGGCACACTGCATCAAGATGAACGGTCTACCTCAATGGTCCACTACCTAAGTAGTACCACAGAAAAATCCATCCAGTAAATTTGATGCAAAGACTTTCTAAAATACTTCCCACACCCTTCCATTTGTCTCCATAAATCCAGAGCTCCTCAAAGGCTTAAATCAAAAGCTGATTTAGAGAACTCATCTCCTTCAAAGAAGCCATTGCCTCTCATTTCTCTCAGTATGACGTTACAGATTTTTCGCTCTTGTTGCTCTACACCTTTCCTCACCTGTTTGTGTATGAACAGGAATGGGGAGAAAGATCTATATTCAAAACCCTGGCATGCTTCCAACTCTCAGAACCCCGCCTGCCTGGATTTATTGAAACTACTTACATCTCAGATCCCACACAGTAAGCACAAGGCAGGCACCAGATGAGAACAGCAGCAAAATTAAGCCAAGACAACACCTCCTGTCCCTCATTTTCACCTGACATTCACGAGCCGTAGCTGTTCCAGTGACCCAAACAGTAGCAAAGTCTGCTCATTGGCACAGAGATCAATTAGCATAAATCTGGCCATGTTCATACCAGCATCTAAAATGGAGTGGCTGCATTTCATCTTTCTTTTCAGAACGGTCCTTAGCCTGTGCTAACTGGTAAAGCTTTAGTGAATAAAGACCAAAAGCATGACAAACCATCCTAATAATTTAATAGTATAGATAATCACCCTCACAGGCTCAGAAACTTTCCCATTATATATGGAAATACTGTCAACATCATCTTCATTCTCAGCACGTGGAGCCCACTTAATGGGCTTCTGCAGACCACCTAGCTATTAATTCCATCACTGCAAAAATAAGAAGTGGAAACTACTGAACGTCTTCAAAATTCATTTCTAATCAACAAAAATTTCTAAAAATTAACACGCAGTAATTATAATGTAATGTTACCGCCTGATACCATCACAAGGCTGCGGTTTAAGCCATCTGGATACATTTACGATCTACTTTTATAGTTTACACATGCACACAGAAAAGCTATGAGTTCCTTGAGTTTATAATGATTGTTCCTGGAATAACTGCAGCAGTCTCATTATCATCCATATGTACACTCATCAAATCCACCTTAATGCAGCCTCTTCCTGGAAAATACACGCAGGCACGTATGTGCATTCTCTGATGCACGTAAAAAACACACATGCTCTGTCAGTCAAGAACAACACAGAAATAAAGGCTTTTAAAGAAATTAAGAACAATTACCAAATACAGCAGTGAGCCTCTGATGCTCCTGAATGCAGCCTATTTAAAGCATGACAGATAAGCAGGTGGCACAGAAGAAAAGAAATGTATAAAAACTACCCCCTCATCAAATAAAACATGAATGCACTGGAAGAAACACAGTGCCATCTACTGACAACATTGGTTTTACTCATAAATGACATCTCCCGATGCACTGATTTCTATGAGTTTTTCTATGCCAAACTATCATAACCACAAAGTGTCCCATGAACCAGACTGTGGCGCAGAACTGTGAAATTATATAGGTTTTGTTATAGTACCACTCATTTCAAAGACTTGCATTTTAACTCTGAAAATCACAAGAGCTGCAAATTATCACCAAAGTTACCTAGTCTCTCTACTTCCTTCAAGGCTTTACCTCTGCCATCCACAAAATAATTTTGTTCAGCCCGATCTTAAGTATCCCCAGTGAAGGATATTTATACCCCATTCCAACACAGCCTATTCCCGTATGTATCTCCGCTTTCAGAAAATTTTGCTAGCACTCAAACCAAATGTTTTTCTGGCATTTAAGTTCTATATTTCTAATCCTGCTGAAACTGCATTCTCCCATTCCTTTTCAACTGCCTTTTACACACACGGTTCCCTCTCCTTCCCAGCCTTATTTACCTAACAATGCCAATTGTCAGTCATTCCCCATTATCACAATTTACAGACTATCATTCTTTGTGTGCTCTCCTTTAAACTCAATCCAGTTTGTCCACATCATTATCTAAAAGCAAGCCACAAAGCTGCATACAACAACCCAGCTTGGCTTTTCTGATAAGCGATGGAAAATTAGTTCATGTCTCCTGTGTGCCGTGACAGGCTGAAGCCCATAACGAAGCCCGTAAAGCCCAGCTAAGATTCACATCTAGAAAACCTGCTACAGCTTCCTTAAGTGTGCAACCTCTTTTCCAAGCAAAAAGATATATTAGACTCTTCTGGTCTTGAGAGGTTAATATTAATTGATACTTCTTTCCCTAACTTTGCATGCTGAAGTTGCTAAAGCAACGTTTTTATTTTTGGACATCTCCCTCAGCAGCCACTAACATTTCTGACGTCATCTAAATTTTCTAATTCTTAAAAGCATCCTAGAACGAAGTTTAAAGGATAAAAAAAGTCTACAGTCATGACAAAAAAAAAAAAAAAAAAAAAAAAAAAAAAAAAAAAAAAAAAAAAAAAAAAAAAAAAAAAAAAAAAAAAAGTCTTTCACGAAACAGATTTCACCTAAGAAGCTGAGCCACAGCTACAAAATGTGTATGAGTTTTTAAGTTGGCTCTATAGGTGAGAATGTATTTTCAATGCTGTTGCATTCACTTTGTCTACAAAAGACTCACTTTAATCTTTACAAGGACTTGCATTATTTTCAGATGAGTTTCTGAAGAAAACTGCTTAAGTTCCAGTTTTTAACACTGATTCCTCTCAATGAAGTGGGAACAGCCTTATTAAAGAAAAACTATGCTCAAACAAGAGTTAATATCTCTTTTCCAAATTTCATCAGAACTTGCAATCTTCCAGAAAGGCCTGTTAGGACTTATCAATACAAGAAACTACACTAGTATAATTAAATCAGTACTTTTCTTTCAGTTAGTTATTTCAGACTGAGTTGTTGGGTAGGTAATCCACGATCTCTGAATCCAACTTAGTTTAAAACATGTTCCAAATGCCAGAAATTAAAATCAGAATACTTCCTTTGCACCACTGAAAAATAAGAAGTTGCTCCTCCTGGTGTCACGATGTAACCTACTTCTGTAAGAACACTGCCCTCTGGCCGCCTCTTGCATCTTCTGCCAAAAGCATCAAATGCCCACACCCACCTGTAGCTTTCTGATAATCTTTAGAAGACAGTTATACAATTACTATAAAAATCTCCCACACTGAAAATCTGGTAAGAGCTAAGAACAAAGTAAGCACCTTGGTCCTTATTACTGACTTTAGTTCTCACAATTATTGTCTTTGAACGGTTCTGATTTGCCACTGCATTTCCAGTATATGGCAGAGAACTTTTCTCCTCTACAAGTTAAATTTGAGGTCCACCTTCCCAAAACTAGATAGAATTTCCTTTTTATAGCAGTAACCCATTCTATACAGGACACTATAAATTTCATCCCCATCACTTCAAAGTTAGTCACCTTATTTATATGTTAAACAGCTAATACAAACAGGTCTGTATTGGACAGTATATTGTGTTGTGTCATATTTTAATTAAGAAATGTTTAAGTTTCAAAAAGCATTAAGAAAACAATCACTTCAGGCATAATTCATATAAGCTTAATTCCTGCTTATTTATCCAAGGTTCAACAATATTGAGCAATGGAGAAAAGTAAGTATATTTTTTCCAAAAGCATGACAGCAAAATATCCATGTGAAACCCCAGCAAGTCTTACATTCACTTCAGTGGAACAGCAGCCTCTCGCCCTGAGTTCACAGGCAAACCTACCCTCTTTCAAGCCAGGACAAAACCAACAAGAGCGTGAATAATTTCTAACAAGACACTTAAATAGCCAAATCATAGTTGCTAGGCAAGTGTGGTAATTATAGGAAAAGTGAGCTTTGAAAATGTGAAAGAAAGCAGAACATGAGGATACACGCTGGTGGGTTATTTTTCACTACAAACAGTGTCGGGTCAAAGTATTTACAAGGAAAAGCTGCCATCAGTGCAGCAACAAAGACCGCTGGTGATAAGGTTCTGAGGAGGGGGTGCTCCATACCATGTAGCCTTACAGGTAACTGATACAATTTTGTTATCCAGCATTGGAAAAAATCAGCCAGTGTAAAGACAGAGCTGAAGTGACAGCACAGGAGTATAGTAAACTTCCTTCATGACACCAATTCTTGTACATTATAGTGATGTTTTTGTGCAAACCAGTAACAAAGTTGATGCTTCATGAATAAATGTTCACTTTAAAAAAACCAACAAACCAAACCCAAACAAAACAGCACAGCAAAGCGGAACGCAGGTTCCGCGTCCTACCTCATGTGGAGTATCCCGATGAGGGTGGCGGCCAGCTCGGAGGACATCCGGCCCATGATGCAGCAGCGGCTGAGGCAGGCGAGGAGGCTGGCGGGCAGGCCGGGCAGGAAGTACACCAGTTGCACCAGCCGCCGCTGGGCCTCGGCGGGCAGCAGCACCAGCGTGCCCTCCAGCGGATCTGCCGGCACACCGATGGACAACAGGGCATCAACGCGCGGGCCGGCCCTTTCCGTTTACACCCGCTGCGGACAGCTGCTCTTCGGCGCTGCCTAACAGTTCCGCACCCCAACAACCCTTCGCGGACCCCCACGCTTTTCTCTTACTAAGTTAAGAGCCCACAGCACTTGCTGAAGCGGGCTGAAGTGATATTGAGGACAACAGAACTAACAATGAAGTGATGGAGGAGACAAAAAAAAGAAGGAATTACTACCAGAAACAGATTTCACAAAAACTGAAGCTTCTGGTCTATCAGATTAAAGCCCTGCTAACTTGAACTAAAGGTTCTAATCTTTTTGCTAGCCTTTAGTGCATTTTAACCATTATTATAAGGGACTGAACCAATCTCCACCCCTGCCCCACACGCATAGGCTTTACATTCACCTAGGAAACACCAGCGTTTCCCATGTATTGCAACTTCTCTGCCAAGTGATGGACAAAACTCAGTGCACTGTAATGTAAAAGTCTTACCATATATTCGAGCGGCTGTGGCTTGTAAACTTTGCAATAATTCCTTGTTTGAACGAGAAGCAGCAGAATGAATGATATCAATCAGCTGATTGGAAAGCTCAGGGTTTCTCAAGCCAAGCAGAGCAAGTTGCTGAGGTAAGCCAGCCAACCAACGAGATAAAACTTTACTTCGACTTCTAAAATAAAGAGGGAAAATTAGTTCGGGGGGAAAAAAAAAAATCCAAAACAAAACAACAAAAAACCCACAAACTTACTCTTTCCAGCCTTGGCTAAACTGCTTTAATGTCAGGAACAATTAAATGACAGTGAACCGCAATACTGTGATTTGCTAAGAATATTTCACCAGATCTGAGCACATTGGTGTGCTACTACACCAGAAGTATTTATTTGATCCACAGGTTTTGCACTGCCTATTTTCAACTCTTTCAGAAAGTACTTGTGTGAACTGACTCCTTGCAAAGCAACATTTCCATTTATTGTCAGTTTTATCACTTTATATTTAATGAGTCAGGCTAGAAAGCCATGAGACTACTACACCCTCAATACCACTGAACTCCCCAATCAACCTACCACTCTTTACACTAGACTTCCAAAATCAATTCTACTTCTGCTGATGTCTTGCTTGTCAATTCAGATACCTCAAGGTAGACTGAAAAACCAGAACTGGTAGAACATAGACTCAAAGTGTATTGTGTCAGACACTCCCCCTTTGGCCATGCAGCCATTTGTCACTCGTCAAAGAAGGCTATCATGTTGGTAAAGCATGATTTGCTCTTATATATGTGCCAGCTTGTTCCTGGTTACCTGCTTGTCCCTTGCGTGTTCACATATTAATTCCAAGCAAAGGGCTGCATGATCCTTCCAGGGACTGAGCTGAGGCTCATCAGCCTAGAATTCCTCAGATTCTCTTCAAGATGGGTTAACAGCAGTGTTTTTCCAGTCATACAGAACCTCCTGCAGACACCACAGCTTTTCATGGATGACAACGGCCTCACTTTCACAAGACAACTTCTCAGGACCCTCAGGTATATCCCTGCATATCTATCTGGTCCATGGACTTAACTACTTTCAGATGATCTGATTCTTTAAAGAGGCTTTTTACAAAAGATGTTGCTTGTTCTGCTGGAATGTCTAGCTTTCTACTGACTCTACCCAGAGCCTCAAGCAAGCACAACTGAGGTTTTTTGGCCAACTCAAACATAAGTGGAAGGAATCCACAGCTTAAGTTGCCCCTTGCAATTGCTCTTGCAATTTGCACTTTCTTGGGCATAAGTAACAACAAATAAAGTCAACTGAATGAGGTATCAAATGATCTTGTTCAAAGACTACAATGCTTCCATGTATCTTCTGCTACGGCTTAGTATCTCTAAAAATGACATGTGTTTTTTTCTCCAACAACTTCAGTACACAGGCAACACAGAAGGAGAAAGATCAATCACAGGATTATTGTTTGCAACTGCCTGATTGAATTTCACATTTTAAAAATTGCTATTACTTGCTAAGTACACTGACTTTTTTTGTACAAATACACCTCTTCTCTCTTCTACCATTCCCTCATGTAACCCAATTCTTCAGGTTCGTTTATCATTTCCTCTGTTCAGGTAATGCTTCTGAACTATGTCACCAGAAAGTTTCTATCGGTGTGCTCCTGCTTTGTGTGCCAGTCGTTAATGACAACATGAAGCTTAGCTTCAAAAGAGCTCTGAGGAACTGTATAAGTAGACTCTCTCCCGTTTTCCACTCCCACTGTTGTCACCTATGTACTGTATCCCATTGTACACACTCCTATCCTTCAAGTGAGATGCCATCTTTTATACCAAATACAGATTGCATCACCTGCTTTTAAAGGTAATAGTCAAAGTTCTTACTATCTGCACTTGCACACACCAACTCTCTCAAGTCTCTGGAATAACATTTACCTAATTCTCCTCTTTTGCATTCATTTGACACATTCAGCTCAATTTTTGTTTACAGCACTGTTATTTCTGTACCTGAGACTCTTGACCATCCCTTATGTTTGACACAAATCATAATTATCTTTATTGAAAAATGTGACAAGTTACTATATATAGTGAAGGACAACCTGAATTCACCCTAACTTCAGATCTAGTTTCTCCCTTATCCTATAGTGTGATGGTTAAGAAGCTTTTGCTATTTTCACATCCTATGGAAAAAAGTAACTCAGCCTGTCATTTAGGAATTGCTATTTGTAACCTGCTCATCAGAAAAACAGGAATTAAACCAATTTGCTTATCAATTCCTTTTTTTCCGATTCTCTGTAAGTGCTGTTTACCATAAACACCCCTAAAAACTGGTCAGGAAACAGAAAAAAAAAAAAAACGTGGACAAGCTCTTCCCTAGGCTAAGATAAATTTGAAGCAAGTCAGATATCTAATAGTGAAACTGGGAACCCAAAAGGATAGTCTCTTTAGAACCATGCACCCAGAACAACAGAATAGTTTTCTTAAAGAAAATAAGCACAAAAGGCAAGACAAGCACTACCAGAACCACCAAAGCCGCTAAGTCACAAGTCCATGACCACAGGCCGAAGTAATGGAAATGCTCCATGGCTACAGCTGCACAATCTTGACACATCTACTGACTACCACACTGCCAGTAACAACAAGCTTGCAGCAGCATACTTCTAAGGAACTGTATAAGCAGACTCTCTCCAGTTAAATTTTAAATCATTAAGATCTATCTAGTTCTTACATTAAGAAAAAAAAGACAACTAAGCTAATATACATCTCAATCTCACAGAGAACCTAAACTTTCAAATTTCAGTGACACAGTGCCAAAACAGATTCAGAATGCAGTTTTATAATATCTACATAGAAATTCAGTATTCTATCTTCTGAAATAAATACACTATGTTGAAATGAAAAAGAACATGCAAATATTTTTTACCTTATTCTTTGAGTCCTCAAATCTTCTTTTTGGTATACTCTGCTAAAAAATTTCAAAAGCAACGTACGAACCGGAAAGAGGAGATTCCTTTGCTGGTATAGTGTATATACTGCTTTTATCAAGGGTTCTGTTGCCACTAGAAAGAAAACATAGACAAATTTGAAGTAGTGCTTCTTAATCTTCTGATTTTACACGTACATACATACACAGAAGAGCTATAATCTGTATCAATAACTATCTATATTTAACTCCACAGAGAAGTAGCAACATGTTTTAAAACAACTACTGGATAGAATTGAAACAACATCATCTTGTTTAATTTGTGGAACAGCCACACACAAGAACAGACACAACATGAAAGTGCAAACTTCAGAACTTCTTGAAGCCAAGGCAGTGCACAGGTTGTGAGATAGCTGAGAACCAGTAAATTCCTGCTTTCCACAGCTATCTTCCACTTCCTCTTCCCCTAGTGCAGTAACCCCACACCAATCATCTTTACTCCTCACCTACGCTCCTCCAAACCTCACTGTCGCAGTGCCTTTGGTTCTCTCTGTCTATCCCTTTCCCCCTGCCACACACATCAGCCTTATCAGCTCTCCGTGTCTTTGAACCAGCTGGCTCCAAATCACATTTGCTAATTATACAGAAAATACATACCACAAGAGGCCACGTCTACCAGACCGGTAAGACACAATAGACCCCTGCCACCTTTAGATTTACTGAAAAATTCCTTTCTTAAATAAGTCCTACATCAAGTACTTAACAGCTATGGCAACCAAGGTCTCATCTGGAACATAACCAAGTAGTTCTTGGGGGGGGGCGGGCGGGGAGGGGAAAGCCAGGACAAAATACTGTACTGGTTCTGCAAATTACAACTAGAAATACGTTTTCTCTTGGAAAAGAATTCAAATCCGACACCTTGGAAAATACAGCAACTTCCATCAGAACTATCTTGGCATTTCATGTCATCACAGAATTAGAATGGTCATCTGACAGTACTCAAGGGAGTCTACCAGCTACATAAACAATTTTAAATATGGATTGGAATATTAAAGTATCATGCACCTCTACAGCCTAGTAATTATTTTCTTCAATCAAGGAAAGTCATCTTCCCATTTATCAGAATATTTTAAGAAGTAAAACCAGAAAAAAAAAAGGTATAGCAATATATAATACTGTGCATATCAACAGTATGAATCCAACAGCGATCCTAGAAATCAAGCAGTTTTCAATGCTACACGCAGGGATACAACCATGAAATTCAATTTATCTCTAGACACAAAATAAATTATGATGTAACAACTGAGGATATAAGATGAAGAGATGAAGTGCTAGATTAACTCAAGCTCTTTGTCAGTGCATAATTTTGCTTTTCAGAAACTACTCGTATCTTACCTTTGTTTTGCTGTATCTGCATTAGTCTCCAAGTCACACCAAGCAATCTGTTCACCTGCTTGCTATTCAGCTTGCTGCCATCCTGAAGAGTATCTGTCACAAATTTCCTTATCATGTCCAGCCAACCGGAATCAGTCTGAAGTGTGGAAGTGCTTGCTAGTGAAACCATTATGTCACACAAGGTTAAGTTCAGTAAAAGACGGTCTACACTGTTTGAGGACGTCATACAGTACTTGTTGCTAAGGGGTGGGGAAGAAGAGAGATATTTAAAAAAAATATTTTAACATACATTACTTCGGTAGAAATTATACTATCTAGAAAAAGAAAATGTTAAAGTTTTAAATCCAATATGCATTTTAAAAGTCTTCATATTTGACACTTGGATACTTCAAATCTTTTGATCCGTCATGAAAATGTCTGTTTCTCATATTTACAGTGGCAGCAACAATCAAAGCTCTAAACTGTATCTCTATGGCTGGTTTCTCCTGTTTTACTTTTTTTACTCTGGTCTAGGGGCACTTTTAGGTGACTGAAACCACTAAAGGAAGGCTAAAAAAATTAATCCTTAGTTTCAGTCTCTTCTGTGTTTCTTGTTCTGTGAGGAATCACATGGACTTTGTCATTATTACACAATGACAAAAAGCACCATGAACAGCACCGGAAAATCCATTTATGTACTTTTTTCCAAACTCACGTGGAATCAGAAACACATTTAGACTAGATATTAGGAACAATTTTTTTACAATGAGGGTGGTGGAACACTGGGACAGGTTGCCCAGAGAGGTGGCGGATGCTCCAGCCCTGGAAACATTCAAGGCCAGGTTGGATGAGGCTCTGAGCAACCTGATCTGGTTGGAGAGTCCAACCCCCCCTTGCAGGGGGGTTGGACTAGATGACCCTTGAAGGTTCCTTCCAACCAAAACCATTCTATGATTTTTCACCACCTCAAGGAGGTGAGACCATCTGCAGGACCATCCTGTTGCCCTACAGAGGTTTCAAAGACAGAATTAAGGGATATTAATTATTATTATTGCACCTTGATACATAATGCTAGAACTTCTCTACTTGCTGATTGGTCACTCACAGTATACAAGTGAAAAAAAATAAAATCACAGCATTTATCTACAGAAAGCTGCACAGGACGAATGCCTACATTCAGAACACAAAGCAGAGCTGTGAAAACACAAATAACAAAAAGCACTGTAACTTCCACTAAGATAAGTGTAGTCACCCTTCAGCTCAGAGCCAACAATTACAATATGAGCAAATAAATCTCAGCCTGTGGACATCACTTACACATGACATAAATGCTAATAACTTTTTTGTGTTCAGAACATGCAGATGCTAAGCACTACCGGTAACACTGTGGTAAATTTCTGCAACATTTTACAAACTGGAGAAGGAAGGAAGCCTTGAAATGTGGTGCAAAGTTTCCAAATCCAGGCCTTTAACCCAATATATTGGTAAGCAAGGAAAATAAAAGCAACTATTTTTATTTTCATGGCATGAAGCTAAGTTTCCAGAACTCTTAGTAAAAGTCAAAATAAAAACACACACACACAAAAAAGTTTCACAGATTGATTTTCCTGTATGTATCTAACAATATATTTATTTTAAAGTGCAAGAATGGGGGAAAACTTAGTAACAGAGTAAAGAAGGATCAACAGAAGTATGGATGTCATCTATAAGACAAGAAAGATGGTTGCACTGCCTTACTACTAATTCTGAGATTTTCAGTTTCAAGGAAGGGTGTCCAGCTCAAAACCTGAAAAAGCAAATAATCTTTTGGTTTTACGAACTTAACGTGAGTGAGATTCAGCCAAAATGAAAGCAATTAATAAAGACCAGCTGTACTTCTGATCTACATGTCCTTCCAGAAAGAGAAAATGTGACAGTTGAAATACCAAATAGGCTTTCAGCCTCAAGTACACCTGTACCATGGTACACCCTTAGTATAAAAAGAGGTGGTTCTACTACTACAGCTCAGTCTGCAGTGGCACAGTTTGCAAGTATTTGAAAGCAAGACAGACACCAGCTGACACCCCTTGCACGTACATTAGTGTTCTACGTGGACTGCAAAGGTCTAGGATGACTCCAGAACAGACTTTGCATTAATACAGTCTCACATCTGGGAGCTGAGAGGGGAGACAACCTCCTACTGGCCTGTACCAGAACAAAATTAGTGCACCCACTCTCCAGCTCAATAGTGAAGAAATGTGAGAGTGTTCGACTTCCTGCTTCAGTACTGTTTTGCCATACAGGATAGGTACAACGTGTTCCATCTTCCCTCCTAGCTGTATTTATCAAGCCCTGGAATACAACTACAGAAGAGTAAATGTGGTGAAAAAAATGTTGTGATGTAATTTAGCAGCTGACTCAAGAAAACATGCAGAAATCTGAAACTAGTCAGAATAACACAAATAATCATTTAGCAATACATAAGTTCCAGATAAAGCATTCAACAAAATACTTACATTTCTCTCAGACAGCCTGCAGTAGAAATTAAAATGCTATCTAGATGACTTCGTATACCAACTTTCACAAACAAGCAGCAAAACTTCGCGATTCAAAGCAATGCTACCTTCCTGTACAAACTTCTCTACAGGTCTTCAAGGAATATGCAATAAAAAGTTTTCTTTTCCAACATTAAAAACTTAATACTGGATAAAGCATTCAACTCGCATTGTGTCATTTACCTGACGAAATTAAAAGCTGTAACACAACATTGATTTTATTCTTACCCTTTGCAAGAATCTTTCTTCCTGTGCTTTACTGTTTCTTGTAAAGAATAAGGAAAATGACGCATGAAGTGGTGCTTGAAATCAACAAGGTAATTCACTCGAAGCCATAGTTCCTGTTAAGGAAAGTAGATAGACAGAAAGCATGGTAGTAAGTGAAATACATCAATGTAATCATCTTCCAAAATCCAGTATTGGAATCAATGAAAAACAGGAACTTCAGCTTCTGTTTGCAAGTTTTCATCTATATATTTACTTTCAGATGCAAGTGTGAAGTCCCCTGCATGAACCTGAAGGTCCAATTGCAATATAGGTCAAGGTTGAACAACAACATTTAATCCAAATCGGACCACTGTATTTTCTTAGCAGATATTAATGTGGATAGATGCAATATTAAACTGAACGAGTTGCAGATGTGAATTGAAAGTGCTTTTCTATCAATTTATCAGACTATTTAAAATCAGAGCGAACTCTTATTTGCTTGCAGTAACTGCTGCAAGGTTTCCATTAAGACACATTATGATACTGCCTTCATCTTTCCTCATCATTAGTGTACTTGTAGTTCAAAGTCCACTGACAAAACATTTTCGAGTACAGAGGCTATCCTTAAAGAAAAAGGACATTTTTCATATTTAGAAATAATTTTACTTTGTGGGTTAGTAGACACTCACAGTCTCCATTCCACAAAGTGTCCAGCAGACCTCATCACAAAAAAGCCTGCATCGCTATCAACTGGTCAGGCAGAACAATCTTTTTGATATTCAGGTATTAAGAAGAGAGAATGACCACTGAAGTATTTCAAAGACTAGTAGGTTTCCACTCAGCATATTCAGAATGGTTTTCCAAATTGTCTGTAATCACCACTGTGGCCTGGGAGTCCAAGGGCTATTAAATAGGCAAAGCTTCAATTTTCAAACTGAGCCATTTGAATGTCTTTTCCTTTATAGTCACCTTTATACATAAAAAGACAAAATAAAACTGTTTATCTAAAACACAATACGCTCAAAAAAAATTGTATGGAGATGAGTTGTTTTTTTTTTTTTTTTCCAAAACATCCTGACATCATAACACAACTGCATACATAGAACAGCTCACATCTTGACATAGGAGCATTCCTTTCGTATGACCAAAACTCAGGCACCCTTGCCTAGGGGTAGCAGCTCTGCAGTACCCTAAAGAAAAAGGCCAGGAGCAGTAGGCTGCCACAGGTATTTACCTGCCAGCTGCCTGCTTCCAAGAGACCCTCTAGAAAAGATGAGGAGCAAAAAGGGGAACAGCGTGTTTTGTTCAGACACACTGAATCCATCTCTTAGGCTGCGTATGTTGGGTCACTCTGGTCTAATGCAATGATACCACAAATGTTTTCCAAAAATTATTCTATGCATAGATTTTTGTTTAACAAATGGACCTACAGTCCTATACACAGGTAAAACCAAGAGCTGCAAAGACATTCCTTCCAAGTACCCTCATTAGCCAAAATGGAAAGAGTGCTCTTTTTCCAGTTTGCAAAATCTTTGAAAGAGCAGCAAAAGTTACAAAAAAAAAAAAAAAAAAAAAAAAAAAAAAAAAAAAGAAAAAGAAAAAAAGATAAAGATAAAGATCACACTTTTAAAAACAGACTAGAGCAATACCACTTTCTTGTTTTCTGACTAACAGGAAAAATTACTTTTAATGCATTAAATGTTTGCTCACTTTCTTGCTAGATATTTCAGTAAGGAAAATGGGAGTTCAAACCACCTACAACAGACCTGCTCCCAAATCTCCTTGCAAGTTCGCATGCTTCTGCAACAACTTCTTATATTTTAGTATTTCTTTCCCCATTGTTATATGTAAAGTCTATAAAGTGGAGAAATATTATTTGCATGATCATATCACCTTTAAACAATAGATAAGAATTCACTGTACTTGGTACAACAAAATCAAAAGCCTTTAAGTTTTAAGCTCCTTGAAGCAAAATAAAGAAACTGACTACAAAGTATTGTCAAATGCATGAGGTTTATTACAGTTAATAACCATCTCCAGCTATAATAAACATAATAGTTGTTCATATTAACAGAAAAAAAAGAAAAAAAAAAATCACCCTGCAAAAATATAACTTTGGTTCCCACTTGATGTTTAACTATAACACTCTGGAGAGCAACTAGCTGGAAAATTAAAATGATCTGTTACTGAAGTTAAACAAAAATTATATTTTAAAAATGAATATATATAGTTTAAATTAAAATGACATCTCCCAGAGAGCAAGAAAACCGAGGACTTCCCCGCACCCCTTACAACAAATTTCATTTGTGTTTCAAAAGGGATTACAGGCACAAATTACCAAATCCTGCTCCTGGTTAGATTTAGGCAATTTGTATTCATTTTAAAAAAAGGTTCTTTAAAGAAACAAACCCCTGAACAACTCCTGCTAATTTTAAGCAATACAGAAACATCTGAAAGGGTTTCGGGGGCGGGGGAAGGCAACAATAATTTCAGTTGATGATTTCTGACATTGCTTTCCATGACGATTTTGTTTTCTAACTCATAGCAGGTAATTCTCATCATAATTCTGACTTCCTAATCTACATAAAACTGGTATGCTGACTCTCCTATTAACCACCTTTCCATTTCAGTGATGCTCTCCAAGTGATTTTTCTTCACATATACACCCAAAATAGGATCTGAAAATGTATTTCCTTTTTTTCCATAGATAGGCAGAGAAGCTCAATTTACAAATATTTTAAGTGCATATTGGATTAAAGAAGTAAAGCAGTTTTTCCTGGTCATCCTGTCAATTCCAAATTATCCAATTAGTTATATCCTTACACAAAGACACATTTCTCATGCTGTTGCAATCACCTATAATATGCACGTAATAGAATATTTTATTCTGTCATTTCTTTATGGTTGAAATTGGTATCTCAAAAAAATTACTAAACCAAACCAAACCCTGATATTAACAAACTTTTTTAAAAGGAGCAGGGAGAATACATCTGTAAAGGAATAAAAAGAAAGTGTGAGACAAATGCAGGCTTTTTTTCAATGAAGGCAACATGGGAGAGAGAAATTAGATCTCCAGCACAAAATAAAATGGACAAGCGGAAACGTAACAGGCCATAAGAAAAAAAATTACAGCTTCATCTTTAGTACCTACTGCAACTATCAGACATCTTAAAATTTTACAAAGCTTAGCATTAACCGCAGCAATCAATGTATGCAGTCAATGTAATTCAGCTTATTCCTCCCTGTTTTGTTGCTCCGTGTTCCTTCTATGCCGCAGACTCTGCAATAAAGACACCAGTTTCTTTCAGACTATAACGAGAGTTTAGGGAGAACAGTTACAACTTAGACATGTAACTCTCAGTCATCTAAAGACACAGTAGACAAATCTCATCATCCAGTTATAGGCACAACAAATTCTAAAGTGTCACTGGTCAAGTCAGTTGATACCACAACCACAACCTCACTGAAAAAGTTAGGTTGTCCTGTAAATGCTATGCCATGACAGGACTACACACGCAGCTGAGATTCTGAAGTGTCAGCAATCGGTTGAAATTGTTCTAAAGTAGTAGTCTTTATAATAATATCTGTCTCTGAAAATAATACGTAATACTACAGCAGAGCTCTGGAATTCTAGCAATTTATTTCTGGAACACAAAACAAAACATGAAAGCAAGCAGTGCATGAAACCTGAGAAGTCGGCAACAAACACCTGGAGATTCCTACAGAAGTAGAATACACACTCCCAACTATTTCAGTACTTTCCCAAAACATGGGATGGAAAAAAGAATCCATGCCAAAAGGGATACTCCACTCAGCTGTAGAAAGCATTTGGGTAAGACCGCTTTAGCACAGCTTTAATGTACCCTTGCAAAAGAAGGCCCCATCTCCGAAGATAAGACTGCTCCCAAATACATAATGTTAACAACAACAGTGGTAAATAAAATCTGATTGCCAGTAAAAGATGATGACAAAGTATCAGTGTAATCTGGCAGTATGCATTTGATTAGTGCAATATCCTTAGCAACACACGTTCACTGGAATAGGGAGGGTGTGATGTCAATTAGAGTGTTAATCTTTTTGGCACATACCTGCTATCACTATTCTTTAACGGTGAGACAGCTCTCAGAAACACTACAAAGCATATTACCTTCCTATCGCTATGAAATGCTATTGAGGGGAGCTGCAGGATATTAGTGTAGCCCTCAAGCTGTCATTTTTCTTTTAAATGCCAATATTTTAATGAAGCGGGAGCAAACAAAAGAAAACTGCGTAACTTATCCATGATTTGACAGCAAGAGTAGAATAGAAATTCAGCAAAGGGAAATCAAGGAAGTGGAAAAGAAAGAAAATAAGGAAACAACTTTCTGCTGCTTAAAACAACACAAGTTAAGTTTTTATGGCTCAGAGTCTAAGCCAGGTCACTGTCCTCCTTTTTTGGGCGCACTCCCCAGTGCAGCAAAGAAACACTCAGTACACTAAGTGAACTGTATTTTCCACTTCTACGTGATGCACAGGTCACACCATATACATATTTATTCACTATGCAATGTCTTCCATTTTGGTCTCTCAAGTCTTCTTCACTTTTCTCTGCAGCTTCATTTTGTCCTTTCTCAGCAGAATCAGAAGCTCTACCATTTCTCTTCAGTACCTCTTCCAGTCTGAAAAAAGATCATACATCTTGGTATCACCCCATTTAAGCTGTGAAGGGTTTCCACTCTTCCACATCTGAAAAGAGTTTGATGCAAAAAGCAGCACAGTCAGCACATACGGCAGAGAATATACTCTAATAATCTCCTAATTCACAGTAATCTTTATTCATACATAGTAGGAACACCTAGCACACAACAGAAAACAAGAAAGTCTTAAGACTTGCATTGTTGAATCATCCAGCATTCCAAGCTCAGAATCTACACTTTTTACTAAACATCAATACTGCAAACTGATTCTGAAAATCCCTTTCCGTAATCCCTAGGTTATTAGTGAGGTGCCATCCCTACCCAATGAACTTGCAAGATTAAAAAGATAAAGGAACTTTAAAAATTTAGCATTCTTTCAGTGGTGTTTGGAAGCCTACTTTTTAAAGAACAAAGTTAACACTTACTTGCAGTATTAGTGATGAGGCCGTCAGTACACACACACCGCAACAGTTACTTATCGTTTGATCAACTCATTATCTATAGTTAGGACTTCATTATTTGTGCACTGAATTTTAAGCAAAAACACACACACTGAGATTTTGGAAGTACTCCAGGAGCATTACTGATGTTTTGCACCTCTTAAGTAGAGGTAATTTCTGTCCTTGCAGTTAATGGTCACAGCAGAGGCCTGGGAATGCCTGTAAAAGGCCCCAGCTGGGATTGGAAGAGACAGAATTAAACAGCTGCAGATTACTAGAAAAGATTTCAATGGCAAATACAAAAGCCACCATCGTAACTTCCACTCTCAGAATTTTGTGGATAACCACTAAAACAAGCTGCAGTGGCCCTTTGTGCGAAATGAATACACCAAAAATACGCGCAAATGCAGTAAAATCAGAACATTTTAGTACCTTCTGCAGATGCCCCTTCTCCTTCATTTTTCTGTTCCGCTGCCATCAGCTTGCTTTGCCAATCTCGCCTTGGATTCTAGCAATGTTTCCTTCTATTCTTCTGGCTCCTCCTCATGCTTGCAAATGCCTTTTTGAAAGTATTTATAACTGCAACTGGATCACGATGCTTCACCAAAACTTAGCTCCTCAGGAAAGTGGAATCCAGATGTAAAGTTTATTTTCCTAGACCTTGGATACAATGCATCTTCAGCTATTACAGGCCATGGTATATCACACACTGCACATCATTCAGGGCACAAGACAAGAACCCTGATACACGGTGGTCCACAACTGTATGCTGCTGACTGCAGAAGTTAAGTCCGTAGGACTGTTTTGTGCTCTGCACTGAACCCTTTCTCCTGCCTCAAGTGGGCTTCACCGGTCTAGTTTTCAACTAAAGTTTTACCTGCAGCAGATATTGTTGGTCGTGACTGAACTCTTACACTATGTTAACAACCACTTTCATGAGAAGCAGCTCAACATTTTACTTAGCTTAACACAAATTCCCTGTATCTACCACACGCACTATGCTATCTACCAAGAGGAAGCCGAGGTGAGTGGGAACGGAAGAGTCATTTGTGTGTCTCCCCGACAGGGACAGAAAATACCTGCTAATTCAGGCTAATACCTGTGGTATTAAAAGAGAACATCTCTTCTTCTGTACTTCATTCATTCAAAGATATGAGATGGACACAGCAATGGATTAGACAGTGGGTTTTATATCCTTTTCTACCACTGATCTCCTAGGTTAATTTGGTGTAACTGCTTTATATCCCTTATTCAGTCTCCCTCAGCAGTAAAACAAAGATAGTGGTTTCTCTTCAAGTCACCTGGATTAGAAGCATGATGTAACAGCTAAACAGTTTCCATTTTTCAAGTCATCGTTCAAGGTCTCCTACCAGCAGGTACGTAACATCTACAATAACGATTATACATGTGGATGCCAGTGTTTAAAAGGTACCATAAAGTGGGGTGGAAGGTTCCCCCCCAGTTTGAGGAGTGGGCGAATCAGAAAGGACAAAAGAAACAAAGATGGTTAGTTATTTCTCCCTTAATATCAGCTCGCATCTATTTAGCGTACTACAAAAAAACCACACTAGCCTATCTGTGACTAAGCACACTACACTTTCCTCCATATTCATCAACGTGTCTTACTTAGACAAGACATCTTTTATCCATAATGAAGATATAAACTGGTAAATTAATTAAAAATATCTAGAAATGGAAACTCAGCAGAGCTTCATATAGCCAAACACATCTTAGCACACTGTCACTCCTTTTAAAAGGAGCTACATGCAAAGAAAATAAGACTTCTAAACTTATGATAGACTCTTGAAGGTAAAAGCACAAAATTTCAGTAAAATTCATTATCACAGTGTAAGAAACAAGCTTACATTTAATGTAAAGAAATATGCCTGCTTGCCCCTACGTCTGTTTAATATCCTGCAACAATCTGTAGTTGTCAGTTCACATTTCAAAAAAAAAAAAAAAAAAATTAAAAAAAAAAAAATTAGAGTTGGCCTACCAAAATTACCACGAATAGCATAAAATAAAGTTTTTATTTGATAACGAGAAATTTCATGACATGTATTGCACGGTTATCTAGTGAGTATTTCCAAATTTTCAAGCCTCTGCAGCAAGACTGCACAGTACATTAAATGCCCTAAAAATGGTGAAGGGGCAATAAAAATTAAGCCGCTGTCTTCAACGGCAACAAACCACAGTTTAACATTGTGATCATACAGTTGACACTAATTCCCAAATTAGTGAATGTTTTCTCACCTCAGTCTAAATGATGAGTTGATCTTTGGTCGCAAGCCGCCATTTTCAAATAACTGTACATGTTCCTGATTATTTGCATGGGCCTTCCAACTTATACATATCGGGTTCCTCACAGAATGAAGGCTGTCCTTCTGCTCTTGAAGTCCTTCATCCTCTGTTTCGCTGGACCCATCTACCACTGCTTGGAGAAACTTCTTGAGCCTGGTAAGTACATTCAGCCTCCACTGCTGAGAAGTTACTCTGCGATTTGGGTTAACAGAGAGCATCCAGGAAAGTTTTTCTCTGCTTTTCAGTCTTTTTGACAGTTGCTGGTGAGAAATAAGCTCTACAAAATTCTTCAACAAGATACTGCTGCGGTCTGTGAGAAGAGTTGGGTATGCTTCCAATAAAATGTCCAAGACTTTCAATGAATCTTCCTGAATTCCCTCACTGATATGAGTCATGGCACTGGAGAGATGGGCACTTACCAAAGGAAAAAATGGAGCAATCTGTTCTGCTTTTATTTTTGAAGCCAAGAATTGCAGCAGGTGAACAGCTGCTCCTCTAACACCAGAATCTTTGTCTGTAAACACAGCTGCCATTTCACTTATTATATTTGAAAGGTGTGCATCAATTACAAAGGGATACTGAGACAGGAGATCTTTGAGTCCAAGAAGTGCATTATGCTTAACTCCAGGACTATAGTGATGCATCTGTGAAAGCAGATCCTAAAAGGAAAGAAACATACATACTTACTATCATTATTATTTTAAGCTCTTTAAATTTCCTCATCTATTTCCAGCACATTTTTTTAAACATTCAAAAATACAGAATCTATTCTCATGATGTACCATTGTTCATAGCAGTGGAATATGTTCAGAAAAAGTGTAACATTAGTTTAAAGCATAACAAGGAACAAATCATCAAAATTCAATGTCAGGAAAAACAAGATACCATGACTTGTCCTTCAGTTAATTAGACAATCCTCATTCTTAAGTTTATCCACAACCCTACTGACTTACCAGAGGAACAACCAAAAATAAGTCCTCTCACACTTGTTCTCAAAAGTAAGACTATGGAATCTCAGTCTCAACAGCTTGCTTCAGTTTAAGCAGAGTTGCAAGAGATAGATGATGCAAAGGAAGGAAAAGCAGAACCACCCCACAAAGAAATCCAACTTTTTTTAAAAAAAACATCATCTCAGAAAGTCTACTTTTTAAAATCTTGTCCTTAAGTTATCATATAAGACTTTCAAAACCCAAGTGTTAATCCTGGATACTTGAATCAGTGTGCAATTTTAGGTTTTGCACTGCTGAAACCCTTTCCCTTGGGTTATAAGCTGGTCCTTAATTTGAGTCCTTAAACTCATGAGTCGCCTTATTGTCAAGGACAAAGAGGCTGTATTCAGACACGCTGCTGTTTTGTGGGGGTTTTTTTTCCTAAACAAATCTTGTTTTTCCTAAAGTCTAGTAAACATAGTAAACCTAGATAATGACAAGTCATTTCCTATCATTTTGGTATGCAATGTCACAGTATACCTTTATGTTAAGTTTTCTATTTTGCGTAGGAAGCACTCCATCTTCTTTAAGCTGCTCAGGAATTTGTATGGCCTTTGTTTTGAAGGTAGTATCAGTTGCATTCTCTAGTTTAGGTTTTTTTTTCCCAACTTTTAATTTCACTTTCTGGAAATCTTCTTGATGTTTCCTTTTTTTAGTCATTCTGACTCTCTGCAAAAAGATATACAAAATTTTAATTTGATTAAACATACTACAGACAAGTATTTTTTTTTTCTCCACCAAACAGCAGGAATTTGCTAACGAGGCTACTGTTTTTATGCCTTTTCCTATGTATAAACTAGCGGCGGCTCCTGAGACAAGATGCTAGGCTAAATAGAAATGCAGACTGATCCAGCTGTTGTTCTAGTGTCCAGAAAACATTCTGCTGCTGCTTTAGTTATCTTTGCTCTGACAACTACTACACAGAAAAAGATGACTTAAGTATCTGCATCTTCAGCTGCTTTATCAGATTAAGTTGTTGGTTTTGTTTTAAGAAGTTCCTGCCAATAAAGCAACTTTTTACATGGTTGACTCTTGTCAAGCCAAAAGAGCCCAGTGAACTGTTCCACTTAATCTGTACATTGTTTACCAGCTCAATCATTAATAGCATACAGTCTACAAAGGTAAAATCATAGGTTTAATCAAGCCTTCACTGATAACAGCAGCATACAGGAATCTAAGAAAACTTCCACTACACACTGAAAAGTCCAGTCTGTGCATGTGAAAACAATAACTAGAAAGAAGGCGGGGGGGGAAGGTGGCGTTAAATGGGCTGAAAAATGAAATTACATTTAATAAGACATAAGAAATATGGTAGTGTGAGTAGGTATCCTTAGAAGTCATACAGACATACTAGACTAGATGTACTACAATAACCAAAACAAATTAAAACCAATACCTGAGTTTCTTTTGGCTTTGACACATCCGTACTGATAAAAGTACTGTTAATTCTACTAGATTTAAAAAAAAAAACTAACCAACCAACCAACAACCACACATAAAAAGACACCAAACACTACACCACAGGTTTATTTTATCTTCCTTCCCTCAATCTCTGTAGTTCTAAACTCACTCATAAAAAAACGCCAGAAGCTGATACAACAACAGGCAACATCACATACAAATTGTGCCTAGATTTCTGATAATTAAGACGACAAATCCATGGTCTGATGACTCTCAGAAGTGCTTGTAGAGACTACTTACAACTTAAAAGGGGGAAGTGGAAACAAGCACAAAGCCATTATGATTTTCAGGTTTAACATGTCACAACTTTCTACTGATAACAGGTAATTCATAGAGTTGGAAATCTGAATACGTCCAGATCTCACTGTACACAGTATAAAAGTCCAAGCTGTCAGGAACATAAGCTTTCTGTTGCTCCTCGCTTTCAAACTACCCTGTGGCTAACTAGGTTTTGTACATTCTTAATATTTGAAGTATATAAAAAAGCTGCAAGGACAATGTTCAAATTTTAAAGACCAAACAAACAACAAAAAGGAAAAAAAAACCCAAACAATAAAGCTCACTAAACCCTGAAATGTCTAAATAAAATATCCAAACAATGATTCTTTTATTGCGGATATGATCATCGTTCACTCTAGAAAACAGATTGCTACAGCTCATTTTCCCAATGGGCTTCGAACTCTAAGTTTGTGCTGTATTACAGTATTTCACATACACACCATCAGGATAATCATTAAGTAATGTCTTAAATCCAACTATCATTTTCTATTATTTTAAAACAATTTAACCAACTGATTATACAAACATTTGCCTACAAGTTAATTTCTGCTTTTCAGGTGATAGCTCAAAACAGCAATATGCAGGACCACTTTAGCAGAAGTGTCAATTTAGCAGAAGTAACCTATCAACTGAAAAGGCTTTAAAAAAAACTTAGGGTTTGATGCCAAAACAAAAAGGTCCTTTAATGCCCAAGTATAACAACTATGGTTTTACAAGCTTTTGATTTTTACCATACGCACCTTTTAGGAAAGAATTACAACAAGATTTTCACTACGTGATGGCAAGACCTACAGAAATAGCTTTTGACATGAATCTTATTTCCACTTACAAAGCTTGCTTTAGTGGGGATATTTAGGAAGCCTTACTCTACAAGATTAAACATCTGGCTTCCAATTACCTCTAAAAACTTTACACTATAGGCATGCACACACCTGAACAAAGTCAATTAAGCTCTTTTAAATGAGGTAGCTTACAAAATGTGCTTTCTCCTACTAAAACAAGGAAGCACAGTTTACCTTGCTCTGTGCATTTTGGAAATAATTTATTGGAAATCTAAACATATCAATTTCCAATTCATACGTACCATGCCAAAGCAGAGCAAAATGGTTACAAAACCAAAGCTATGATAACATCACAGTGTCTACATAATTAGATTAAGCAAAACTGTATACAGCTTATGAAGTTATGTAAATATTTTAATGAAACTTCTTACTGAAGCAACTGTTTGCCTTTTGACTTCAACTGTGTTTTTCAGCGGGGCCTCCTCTAACAGGACTGAGCTAAGTGCACCCCACAGTTTCTGCACTAATACAGTTTTACGATTTGAAACATTAAAATAACCTCAAATCAATACCAGCTTCCTTTAACACAAAGCTGTATGCAGCGCTTTTCAGAGGCTACCTCAGGTGTCACTCTGTCAGGCTTAGGGAAAGATGAGGGCAACCAACAGGAGCAATTGTTTCACCTGTAACTTACTCCCTCGCAGGTTTGAGGCAGGGAATCTTCCTACCAGCGCCTTTACAAGCTCAAGCAATCGGGAAAATCCTGAGAAACCAGAAGGCCAGGTACATGCCCTAACTCCTCTTATCTGATAAAGACTTCCACTTGGGTGAGCTCTCTCCCGGCAAAGGGCAGCACTTCCTCACATTTACCTTTCGTGAGGCTCCCACGCGGGACAGCGGATCCCCAAGTCACCGCAAACCCCAAGGACCAAAGACCACGCCACGCCGCCAGCGCCGTACCCCAGCTGCTGCTGAAGCGGAGGCGGCGGCGGCTCCTCCGGCAGGTTTAGGCCGTTAAACAACCTTCCTCGCCGTCCCGGGACATCTTTCGGCTTGATCCCGAAGAGCCGCTTCCCTCCGGTCGCTCTACGAAGCGTTTAAAATAAAGCGCGTTAGTGCCCGCCCGGTGCCGGGGCTCCCCGGGGGGGAGGCCGCGAGTTCGGCAGCCGGGAGCCGCCGCCGCCGCCGCGCGGGGGAAAAGCCGGGGCTCGGCGGGAGCAGCGGCGGAGGGAAGCCGCCGGGTGAGCGGCGGCACGGACCCCCGGGAAAGGCAAGGGTAGGGGCGGCGGACGACGCCCGCGGACCGGGTCGAGCCGAGGCCGCCGCTTTCCCTGCGCTCCACGCTTTCCCGCCGCCCTGCGCAGGAGCGTACGGGAAAGGGGGTTGGGTCACACAAAAGGCGGCCGTTAACGCCGGGCAAGGCGAGCCCGGCGGCCCTCAGCCGCAGGCCCGACCGGGCCGGGGGCCTCCTCCCCCCCCCTCTGCCCCCCCAAACCTCGCAGGCAACGGCACCGCCGAGCCGCCCCCCCCCCCC
>WHYT01013987.1:115303-178952 GCA_009806455.1 Tetrax tetrax
ACCACATCTGCCACCCACAAATTTTCAGGTTCCAAAGGAAGCTTTATGGGAGAAATCACTACTATCAGTAACTTAACCATTTTGTTCTGGACATCCCTAGGACCAGGTGATACTCATGGAAGAGTTAAAACCATGAATGTAGCAAGTTGTTATATGTTGTCGATTTGTTCCAGAACTTCCATTCCAAAAAGATACTCAGCTGAGTTGTGTGCACACGCATGCCCAAGGAGAGATTATGGCACAGATTGCAGTCTCTCCCATTTCTTCCACAGTGAGTACTCAAGCAAAGAATTTTATAAGCTCCTCTACAGTGTACCCATGTCCAGTGTTCTTTTTTTACCCTAATGATCCTAGACACACTTTGAGAAGCTTAGAAATGTACACAGGAAGCTTCTGAAGAAAGGGCAGCACTTGACTGGAAACATGGGAAGGTTTAGTAGCTGAAACGTATTAGAAACTTGTAAGCAAAATAAAGACTACTTGTCTCTGATTCATTATGATTTCTATGTTACTGTGCAAGTACAGTTCCTTCAGGAATCAGTAAGTAAAAATGTACTTGCTGTTGGCATTCCCAAAGCCAGTGTTTCACCAGTTACATCACAGACAAAAGATTCTGCTTTTTTCTAATACCAGTATGCTTGATTTTAGTTTAGTGTCTCTCACCATATAAATGTTACGATGCACAAATGAGAAAAGAATTTAAAAAGAAATTCAGCAATTATTAACACCTTCATGGGAAGGCAGCCATTTTGAATTACCATTCCTAAACTGGATCCTGCAAAAGTTAAAGGGCAGAAAAAAAGGCTTTTCAGCCCTCCTTAATACCTCAAAGTTCTTTGACTCATATAGTCCTTAATATTTCACAGAGCTAACAAAATTATGTTACATATATTTTTATACATGTGTTTGCGTATGCGTGTATATATGTGAATTACCTCTGAAAGATGGATTTGCTGCTGCTATTCTGTGTAGAGTAGCAGCAACTTCCTCAACAGCCATATTTCTCACACTGTTCAAAAATTCAGTAGTGATGTTGTTCTCATATGCTGTTTCCAAAGAGGCAGTTGAAAAGTTTTGGGGTTCATCTTCTTCATTTACTGATAAAGACTGCTTAGCTGATCGGCTGCTTGAGTACTCTTAAAGAAGAGAAATAGTTTTTCAGTAAGAGAAGATTCTGAAGAGTTTTCATTACTTATTTCTCTAAATAGGGCTTTTCATAAGAAGCATTTCTAGTCTGGTACAGCAGCATTGCTGGTAAGGTTCACATCTGACTTTGCTACATTTTCATACAACTGAGAGTCAGGAATGCTTTCCATTTACAGAAAATCCTGGAGAAACAAGGGTGGGGAGGTGAGTGAAAGCTATTTGCATTATGCCTACAAAAAGGAACTAGAAGTTCCAAGTCTCATATATTGTAAGTCACTGCAATTTTTGTTACTAGTATTGTACTAATTGAGGTTTCCAAAAGCTAAACTTCCTAGAAAAAAAAATGACACTTCACAATTTAAAAAAAAAAACAAAAAAACAACCAAAAAAACCCAAAATAACTTCAGTAGTATATTCTGGGTATTTTGCCTCTCCAAGCATACGATTGTGCTTCCTGTGCTTGAGAAAATTAACCATTTGTTTCTATCAAGAAGGAAATTACCTCAAAGAAATCCAAGATTCTTTGCAAAAATTAATTGGAAGTACTGAGGCCAAGTACTGCAATATTCGGGTACTAAACAGAACTATCCATCCCATACAACATAATTTTGTTTCCATTAACATTTTGATTGGACTAGACCTGCACTAAGCCTCTTCTCCCCCAAGAAGTGAAAGAAATGGGGAAAAGAAAACAAAGAAATAAACCAACCCAGAGTTAAACTTTGAAAGCCTCCTTAGAAACAGTTGCCTCTGGACAGAGGAAAGTCAGAGTCGATACTAATTCAGTTTCTCCCCAAATCCTACAGTTAGGTAAGATTAATGTTTTTGAATAGCCTGCCCTTTCCAACATTTGTAGAGGATGGGAAAAAAAACCACCTGAAACTATTAATTTATGCCACTTGGCCCTGGCTTTATTCCGCTCTTAAGCTCTGCTTTTAGAGAAGCAGAAAAAAAAAAAAACGCTTACTAAAATTTATGCAAGGTTCAGTGTTAAGATTAAAGCGTATTCAAAATTACAAAGCTAACATTACCAGTATCAGAGTCACTAATATCTGCTGAAGTCAGGTCAGACTGTTCTGTAGAATATTCCAATGCTGCTTCTCCATTACATCCAGTATCTAAGAGGTCCTATGAGTTTGAAAAAAGTTGTGTTCAAAATTTCTTCAAGGCAACCTCTTGAAATGATCAACTACTACATTTTTAATGATCACAAACCAAATAAAAGACCAGGGTTTCTGCTAGCAAATCTGAAAAATCAAGTATTTCTTTGAAAGTCATGCAGCTGGTACTTCTGTGTTTGTATACACCGCACATCGTATCTCTCTACATCTGAAAAAGCACTTCATTAGGTCAAGAAGAGATAGTTATAAAGCCTAATTCTCAACCTGCCAGGTCTAAAAAGGAAGCATTTTACACTCAGAATAAAAGATTTAGTTAAAAAATTACCGGTTGAAAGATCACAGTTTAGAATACTAAAAAAAAAACCTTAATGTGGGAAAACATTTTATTTTTCTACAACTACTAGGTTAGAAGTTACTTCAGTTTGAACTTGATTGTTTTGTAGCACATCAAATTTTGCCCTCTTTTCCATATGAGTGAGACAACAAAATCCTGTACGGAAAAAACAGTAGGAATAAGGTGAAAGTAAGCTTAATGAGGAAGTAAAAAGCAGTAAATAATTAATGAGAACTATAGGCATGAAATTTATCATGAAGCAGTACTGCCTCTGAGGCCAAAAGCAAGAAATAGAGGGAAGACAAAATATGTGGAACAAAGATAAACTTTATTATAAAGTCCTGAATTAAAAAAGGCTTTTGAAGACAAAAGAAAAGACAAAACTAAACTTTTTTTTTCTTGAAGTGTCACCTCTGTGATTCTCTCTAGCTTGTTGGCTGGTACTTACCCTCATAAGGCATTTTCCACTTAAGGTCACCCTTTAAATAAAAAACCAGCTAAGCAGCTGCAGTAGTAGGAGTAGCTGTTGTGATAAATGAGAAGTCTGTTCAACCCTGACAGTTCTGCAAGAAATGCTGTGAGGCATAAGGAATATTCACTATGGCAAAGATGTTGAATGGACGATCAACAAGAGGAAAGTTCTTACTATCCCTCTTGGCAAGGGGGGAATGAACAAGATGTCATTCCACCATGGAAACTGTGGAGATTATGGCATGATGGAATGTAAACTGGAGGTATAGGGAACCCAAGTGGTAACCACAGCACCCTCAAAGAAGTACTCAAAACATCTCTGTACTATGCCTATGTAAAGACAAGTCATAATAGCAGAGAGGGAGAAAACTGGGTTTCTAAAGGTAAAGGAAGAAAGAGACCTCAAAGGGAACAGTCCAAAGAGTAGGACCAGGAGTTGTATAGGAAAGAAAGCTGATGTCAATAATGCTTGATTACATGGTGAATGAAGTGAGGTTAGGAATGGAAATGGTGTACCGGACAAGAGTGTCAGGGAGGTCAGCAGAGATGAGAAAAGCTTGAGTTAGAATTGAAAAGGGGCAAAAATAGCAGAAAAAAAAAAAAAGTATTTTCCATGCTATTCCTTACGTCTTAGATGCAAGATTAATTTTAGCTTGTTAAAAAAAAAAAAAAAAAAAAAAAAAGCTAGCACGATTGAACAGAAAGTATTAAAACTCCTCAACAGAAGAGGTATACATTTATCCTATCATCACTACAAAAATTCAAGTATTTAATGGGCAAAAACTTACAATACAATTTTGTTTCATTAAACAGTTGTAATGATAAAAATGCATAATCACAGGAATCTACAGTTTTGTAGAACAAAACCAAAACAAAATACACCTTACTTTGTTTGATGCAGCCTGCTGACGATATTCCACCAGTGCATCTGTAAGAGTCTGTGTAACTTTTAGGATAAATGAAGCATCATCTTCATTCAGTATCTGAAAAGTTTGCTAGGAAAAAAACAAAACAAAACAACACAACACACAATATATACATTTTCCCCCAAAAGATTAAAGTATCACTATGTATAAACAAAACCTGCAGGAACATCATTTTTTATGTCTCTCTCCTTCTGTCAGGTATGGCTGAAGTTACAAAACAAATACAGTTTTTACTTTTAATCTCATAAATTGGGGTGGGGAGGTGGAATGGAAGAGGATCCTAACAGAAGGAAGCTGCAGCTACTCGGTACAGTCCTTTGAAAAGAAACAACCTAAGAATATGCCTGGAAATACATCCAGGAAAATGCTTTTCCTGAAGTATTTTGATCTCTTCCTAAGATACCTGCATACAAATGAATGTGTACAACTTCCCCGAGGCAATATAGTCATAACCTATTTCTCTAGGAAGTACCAAAAAGCCAGAACACTACTGAATTTAAAAATATATGCTGCTTTGCCTAATACTAATCTCCTTCTTCCCAAAAAGCCTAAGGAAAAAGCAGTCTCTGAAACTCTGAAGCTCTAGTAGGGAAGCAAGTTCTAGCGCCAACAGCCCTCACAGAGAGTGATACCTGCACCATCATCCTCTTGTCTATGCTAATGAAGTTCTGCTAAAAACACTTGTAACAGAACTGCAGATCTGTCCTAACAATTCAAAAGTCTTCTCAGTTAGAAACAAACACCTTTAAACATTCCAAACAACTGAAAAAAGTAATAAAAAACTAGCATTAAGTTCACACGTGACAGCATAACAGGGATTATATTTTTAACACTACTCGTATTTATCTCTCGTGGTTTGCTCAAGTTATATTTAAAGAAGATTTTTTCAAAAACTTGGTAGAAAAAGAATATTAAACTTGGGCAAGGATATCTCAGGCAATAAAAGAAATACAATTACTTTAATGATAAAACTGAGCATACTGATTTTCACAATTAAAAAAATAAGTATACAGTATGGACCAACTGGAATTATACCATGATATGAACAGCAAGTCCAAAAAAAGATGCTTGTAAAATTACTTTCCACTACATAAGAAACCTTTTGAATCCAACAACAATAGAAACACAGAATGCAGCTTTAAAAAAAAAAAATACTGTAGATGCTAATATTAAACAATTTTCAAACTTTCTGAAACATAACATTGTTCCAGTCACATCCCCAATGGTCTTTTTTTTGTTCTTGGAGGACAATCATACTGAGCAAGAAGGTGCCTCAAATCAAATTCAAGCTTTATTAGCAAGGCGCGATCTTTTCACCTAATAATTCCCTATTTAAAAAGGCAAAAAAGATTTTATAGTAGTCAAAACTGCTTAAATTACTGTGCAGTAGCTGAATCACAGCAACGATCAGTAAAGACTTTCATATAGTTTGTCACTGATGATTTTAGTAAAATCACCATTTCTGTATGCAAGACCACAAGTGTTGTTAATACATCTAACAACTGGCAGCTGCTAGTTTTCCACTCTTACTGATTGTATCTCGACTATGAATGTGTACATAATACATATTTTCAACAACTGAACAGAACTCAAGTGTTCTGCAACTTTCTTTACAAAGGGAATAGGTAGATTTTTTTAGTGTATATTTTTGGGGGGGGTTTTTTGTTTGTTTGTTTAAGTACCAAACTTGTATTTTATTTCTTAAAAATTTCTTCTTTCCTTTCTGCATATCTTACATTTTTCTTCATTGTGCTTCCTTCCATTATTGAATTGTATCTTTCCAAATTCCTTATTTGAAAATGATAGACCAATTATAAATGAAAGGAAAAAAATTTAAAATATCATTTTACTTAAGCACGTGGCTCAGGAGCAGAGTTAAGCTATAGTTGAGAAAAATGCATTGATTTTCAATGCAAGTCATTCTTCTGACTGTCAGAGGAAACCAGTACTTTGGCAAAAACCCAGGATAGACATTTTAGCATGAATAGATACATTATAAATTCAGTTATATTAATTTTATTCTGAATCCTATCTTCTGAGAAAATGTGTTGTTAGATTAGTAGAATGCCGGCATTTTGGCTTCATGTTACTTGCTACATGTTAAGCTTAGTAATTCTGCGATTTTATTTTTTTGTTCAAAAATTACATTGTAAGGTAAGGGTTAACACTCACCAAATAACCCAACAGTTCTTCTTGACTAGTGAATTCTTCAGGATTTGCTGTAAATTCTTGCTGTTTAATATTAAAAAAAAAAAAAGTCCAAAGGTCTATTATGTGCAGTAATTATAAGTAAAATTAAACAGTAATTATTATTACGGTTGTCCTAGATTCTTCCTCTAATTGTGTGTACTTGTATGAAACACGTATATGTGTTTTCATGACAAAATAGGAAAAAAAACTTGTTCTTAATAGTTTTGCTTAGTAACTTGTAGCTAATTCATTATCAATATTATTAATTTGAATAAGCAAAAGCAAACACCATTGCCAATAACATATTAATTATTCCCCCAACTGTTTGTAAACTGGAGCAACCCATTAATGGAAATATATTCACCTCAACTTTCTTGTTTTCTTCCTGCAACTGTTTATTGGTCTCACACCTTAAGGCAGAATAAATAAATAAACAAAACAGTATACAATTAGTTGGTCTATCAAAAATGTGTGGCCAGTCAATAACTGATAGTCAGTTTAAATTCCTGACACACTACTACTACAGTAGTTCTGACATATTCTGCAAGGTCACGTATTATTTCCTTGCAGAAATCCCAGTGGTCCCAGATATCATCGTAAAAATTATTTATGAAGGTTTTTTAGTGTGATTAGCTAGTCCATAAGCTCTAAACCCCAGAATTCAGAAAAAAGTTTGACATTGGTAGTAAAAGCTGTAAGCTTTTTGCATGCATTGCAGAAAGACAAGGCCCCTAGTTACAGTATGATTTTTATCAACACTTCACAAACTTGTCTTTACAAGAATTCAGCTACAAAAAGAAGTGTTTTACAATGTAGCCACAGAGATACTGGGCATACAGAGATCCACATGGCTAGGAGCTCCTTACACATATTTGTACTGTTCTGCCAACTACTATAGATGGATTCCATCCCTTTGTAAGCCCAGGAACCAGGGCTGAGTGTGGTTGTTTTTTTTAAATTAACCAACACCATGAGACTGCCAAGCCTAAGGTCTCCTCTTTCTTGAAGTCTTTCTTAGGCATCAAAATTGTAGTAAAAGCAGATGATACTATTTTTGATACTTGATACATTATGTACTTTGATACTTTAATGAACTCAAAATAAAATAACATAATTTACATCTTCGGATGGCTGTCTGTGCAGAACTTCACTACAAAGAAATTAGGAGTAACAGAAATTCTCAGACTGATATTGCAGAATCTTTAAACGGAAGCATTATTTGACTGCTTGCTGACAATGAGAATCTGATCTTATTCCTTTTAGGAAATATATTGAGTTAACATCACTCAGAAGTCTCACAAAAATAAACAGTAAAGGAGCAAGCTGAAGTCCTAATTTAGTAACTAACTTCCAAATCAGTCTCTCACTGAAACACCTGGCTGCTCGTAGTTACCCAGGATCTATCTGAACAATTGGATTAAAAGAACAACATTAACTGATTTTCCAAAGGATGCTGTTCTTAAAATTTAAAGTATGGGTCTGCACAGTGAGAGTCAGTGTCAGGTAGAAATAGACAGCAGCATTTCCAAATGTGGATATCTTAGCTTTTATTAGTTCCCTATTTTTGATGTTTTCACAAACTAGTTCACTCTCCAGGTTAAGAACTGTAACAGTTATTTGAAAGCCAGACAAATGAACACAAAGATTCTGAAACCAAATTCAAGTCCAGGTTTATATTAATTCTTTTCCTTAATGGTTGCCCCATAGAGAGGCAAAAGTCCCACAAAAAGATATTTCAGGAAAAAAGAAAATTTCTCCTTTTACTGGGTAACAGTAAACAAGCAAAAGGTGTTAGCCCTCTGTGTCTGGGAGAGATACTACTGGTTTAAAGCTAAGAAACATTCCAAGAGAATGTCATTAGAGCAAAACCAAAGACCTAATGTTGCAACAAAAGTCTTGTGTTTGGGTTGATGTGTGTCTATCCCTTATGGAATGCTTTCCTGAGGTTCCTGGTGTTGCACAAAGATGGTTGATGTTGGAGATATCCCCCTCACACAAAGGCTGATAGTTCAAACTGAACTCACAATAGTGTTATTAATAAAGATGTTTACAAACAACAAGCACTGTTTCACCATTTTAGAACCACACACAGTACTTCTTATTGTTCCTCCATGAAATCTTTTTTAAAGATGAACTCCAATTGTTACAGCTGTTTACTAGTTATCTTTTCCTTCTAAAATCAGTTCAAATACCACCCTAATTATCTGACATGAACCCATAGCAGAGGATTTTTAAACCAGAAGGGAACATTCTTTTTGAACTTGTAATATACGAGGATTGTGCCATAAGGATAACACAGTTAAACATAAAAACTAGTTGCATCTAGAGCAAAATCTGAGGCCACTTTACATACACCAGGTTTTCTGTTGATGAGAGAAGTTTACAGGTGAGCACAATTTCAGAACACAAGCATTTTACCATTATAGCATGTCTTTCTTCCTCACACACTCTATGCAAATCCAGTGTAGACAGTTATCATCTACAACATTTTCCTTTGAGCAAATTAAAGGGTTCTGGGGGTGGTGGATTTTGTTTGTTTGTTTTACTTTTCTGAGTTGTTGCCTTTGCTGCCTTCTTCAGTCTTGTTGCCTTCGCTGCTTTCAATAGTCTTACTAGGTTCTACCTTCTCATCTGGTTTTACTTGTTCTTTCTGACTTTTTTCCTGCTCCTCTTGATCATTCTTTTCATCTAAAACAATAAAAACACTATATTTAGTAATGATTTTCCAATTTTTTTTCAATTTAAAAGTATTCTTTGGTTAGATTTCTTTATTTTAAAGAGAACATCAATAAAACCTGAAGGTGTAAGTAAGATACCTTGGGAAGAAATAAAATAAAAACAACCTAAAACAGAGATTTGGTTCGGCCATGAAGCACAAGTTTGTATTTCTGATCAGAAATATCCTGAATGAGAATAATTATAATGCATTTAGATAGAACATTAATCTCATCTTTGACATTGTCTACAACCAAGCAGCAACTTCTGATGTTTCTTCAGTTACATGGTGTTCACTGATTTTTATATTTAATTCTGGTTTTGTTTTCAAGAAAATAAGCGTTAGTCAACTATTTTAGATGTAATTCAATAAATAAATAAATAAGTAAGTAAATAAAATATCTATCCAGTCTATTTCTTTTTTATTCTTCTTGTGCTCTAAACAGTCTGGCATGCAGCTGTTCCCATTTTTTTTTTCCCTGACACAAGGAACAATTTATATGCCCAAAAAAAAGTCTCTGCCCCTTCCTCCAAAAATACACATAGTAAAAATTTCTGATTATGAATCTTGTCTTGTTTTTGTTCTAAAGTGTCCAGTGACACTGGGATGGTTTTCTTCGCAAACACCGGGATTATTCTTTCTTCTGACACAGATCCTAAACCCATCCACACACTGTGCAAATTCACCTTCTATAGCAGAATATAACTATAGAAGCTATAAACAGGCACATATAGAATCAGTAATTCAGACATTGGTGAAAGTTAAAAAAAAAAATTTACATATTTTTTCTCTCACCTTGAATAGGCTCTGGCATTTTTCTATCCTTATCTGTGTTTTCTTCATTACTAGGTGACATATCCACATGCTGAACTTTAGCTTTTGAAGGGCTGTCATAAGCATTAGGATCTAAACAAACATGCTTGAAATGTAGCACAACCGACATTACATTGATAGAGGAGAGTTCTAAAACTGCACTTTAATTTCAACTAGCTCTGTTTCAGTGCACTATTAGTTACAAACGCCAAGAATAATGTTATAAGCGTTCTGTGACAGTGTATTAAATATGAACTACAAATTCATTTAAAAGTTTTAAATATTTCATACCCTGGTTATAATTACATACATAAATTTCTTAAGATGTAAATATTATAAATATAATAGAATGCCACATAGCCATGTGCAAAATTAGACATATTAATCAACAGGTTACAGTCAAGAAACGTAATCTGAATAGGATTCAGCTTATTTCAAAATACTTTCCTAGATTCAAAATGGATATCTTTCCTCTTCACAGTATGACACTGCTAATCTAAACCAGTATAGAAATAATCTTGCCATTACTTCTGCTGAGCTATTTTAAGACACTATTTACATACTAATATACATTAAAATTAAATACATTAGTTTTAATTAAAATCTTTATTTTTCAGGCAGGTCTGAGAATGAGGGTTTCATAGCAACTTTCAGCTGTTTCCTGAAGTGGCATGCAATTGGACTGTCTGTCCAGCTGGATGACACGGTAATAAGTTTTGAAAGATTAAACTGAGTGGAGAAGTCTCGCAGATACCACATTCCTACAATTTTGTGCGTATCAACGGCTAGTAAACCAGAAAGTTTTCTGCCACAGATAAGAGCTATAGCTGTGCTTTAAGCATTCTGTCTGCTTTCTGGACTGCAAATTAAATACATATATAGAGCTCCAAGCTGCTCCTTTTGCCCAGTTCACCAACATGCTCATGAGTTGTCGGCACTGCAGAGACCACAGCAGTTATTAGATAAAAAGAAATCATAGGTAAATTATCCTGGGAAGCAAGGGGGACTGGGATGGAAAGAGGGAGAGAGAACAAAGCCATATGAAGCAGGTCTCTCTATCTCTGTTGCCCATGGAAGAACTTGTTCATCCATCAAATTTGCAATACAAACAATACAAAATGCAGCTTAGAACATAAGCACATGCTACAGTTACTGACCAAATCTTTCAATTTTCCCTTAAAACAGGCTAATTAAGATCAAAGGGAATTTACTCAAATTAGAAGTGTACAATTTACATTCTACTGAGCACACTCACATTCTTGCCATCTCCTCCTCATTACTGGAGCATCTGTAACAACCTAAAACCAAAATCCATTTATGTTGGTTATTTTGTAGTTCATATGAAATTAAATAGCTGGTTTCAGAAAATATAGTAGTAAAATTAAGCCAGGTTATGCACACTCTCTTTAAAAGTTCCTTAAATCAAGGACGGATTTGCTATGGATGTAGTGAAACTTCCTAGAAAAACAAAACAGGCTACAAAATATGGATGGAATTAATTATTTCTGCATCCATGAACATAAATATCCAGTAAAATATACAGTCTTGAGTCAAGAAGAAATTTTAATTAAGTAGGTCAAAAGGAAAAGTTGCTGCAAATAATCAATTTTGTTTTTCTTTTTAAGCAGAGGTTAAAAATGAAGGATGTGCAGATAGACTGATTTTGATGATCTGATCTTTCTCCCTTCTAGAGCATTCATTCTAGAAGAAAGACTTGATCTTCCAATATTCCCATACTTTTTTTTTTTTAATAAAAAAAGAGTAGGATCAATACAGTCTCTCATCCTTCAGCCTAGCTGTGATAGTATTGCACAGAAAGAAATATGGGTCTTTTTTCAGAGAAGCAGGACACAGCAAGCTTAAACACAGTAACACTGTGAACTCCACTTTGAAATGAGGCATAGCATATGCACATTACAAGTAGATCTTGACAAGAAACACCGCTTAACAAGCAGGATGTTGACAGACATTAAAATTGGTGGAGAAAACAAGTTTCGTGTATGCTATAAAAAGCAGTAAGCACCAGAGTACGCTTGTCATGAATCAGAGCGGTAAGGTACACCTCAAGAAGAAACTCTGCCAATATCCTGAACAGGTAAAGGGGGTAAACATTTCTAAATACTATTGTGGTGTAAACATTAACAGAAAACAATATGAAGGTATCCTCATAAAACATGCTTCTAAGGGGGCAGCTCCCCTTAGAAGAATTTAAGCTTATGGTGTTTCTGTGATCCCACGGCATTGCTGAGAACCTTATATTCACCCACAAATTCCCACACATCCATCTGTACTACCAGAATTTTTACCTGGCTCCTCCAAGAGTTGCCACTAGGTGCTAACAAAGCAGAAACTAATTCTGAAAAGTCATAGAGGTTGTTTTGTAGCAGCAACAAAACAAGTTATTTTACTCACACATACACACACACAAAGAGCTGTGAAGTGATTAAATATTAATATAGATATTTTGTGTTATTTGTGCACTTGAGTCATATTTCTCTAGACTTAGGTAGCATGAGTATTATTCCGAACAAGATAAATACTTACGACAGGAGTGATCAATGGGAAATAGTGTTCAGAATAAATCCGGAAGAATAATTAGGACAACAAAAAGCACTTGTAATAAAGGTTCAAAAAGCAAGATTTTCCTACCAACCCAAGCAAATCTGCCCACTGTAACAGAAATTACTTTCTTTGTTTCTTTAAAAAATGTAAAACTTACAGAATTCTTAAAGAAATGTACCTTTATTTGTTTTCTTCCTTCTTTCCTCTCAATTGTTAAAGCAACTTGCCTCACTTTTCTGTTCAGTTCGGAGCCTTTACCTTTAACTTCATCAGATTCTGCTATCTCCGGATAATGTTGTTTCTAGAAAATAAGGAAACGCAAATCTTGAAGTCACACTTTATCCTACACAACTCTTTCCAGATCTAGCACAGCTAATAATCATGGGAGATGAAACAACTTTTACATATACATAGCAGAACTTATTAAAATGATTATGTATAGAATCACAGAATAATTTATGGGCCTGAAGCCAAATTTGCTAAAAATAGGTTTGACAGCGAACGCTGAACAGGTTGCACAGGGCTTTGTCCACTGGGGTCTTAAAAATCTTAAAAATCCCCCATCTCTCTGGAAAACCTGCTCCAATGCTTGACTGCTTGACGTAAGTCAAGTGGGAAACTCCCCTGTTTGAATTTCTGTTCCAGCCAAGCATTTCCATAAAGGGCCCGATTCTGTCTTCTTAATAACCTCCCCTGAGGTATTGGAGAGCTACTGTTAGATCCCCCTGACGCTTTTTCCTTCTCCAGCTTGAACAAGCCCAATTACCTTCGCCTCTCCTCACAGGGTAAGTGCTTCAGTCCCCTGTCCATCTTGGCAGCTCTCCACTGGATTTGCTCAATTTCATCAATAGCTTTCTTCTCTGCAGTAGCACAAAACTGGACACAATATTCTAGATATGGCCTAACAAGTATCAAGAATAGGGGAATAATCACTTCCTTTGATTTACTGGCTATACCCTTGTTAGCGTAGCTCAGCTTTGTTAGCCCTCATTGATGCCAAGGTACACTACTAATCTTCAGCTTCTTATCCACCAGGACCCCCAGCTCCTTTCCAGCAGAGCAAATTCCAGCCTTTTAGTCTCCTGCCTTTCCCATTGCGTGGAGTTAATCCACCCCAGGTGCATGACTTAAAAATTATCTTTGCGGAATTATTATATTTTATAATATTTAAAAATATAGCAGAGATGCAGCTAACAAGCATAAGATTCAGAATCGCAGGAAACAGTTCAAAGTAAACAAGAAATACAAGAGCTGAAAACATCAAAACTCAGCATATACATCTGAATTAATGACCAGAAACAACATGATGCTTACGAAGGACATCTCTGTAGATCCATTGCAGTATGCATGATAACAACATTAGCTCTAAAACTGCCTCAAAATGCTTTATGCTCAACTTTCTATGACTTTAAGATACATGGGATATAGCACCAACTTTGAGCAGATATTTTATGGAAAGTATAAAAATACTTTCCAGAATATTGCATTCTCAGTTTTCTTAAAGCTCATCCTAAACAAATACATTCAAGTCAACAGTCATAGACTAGACAACCTCATTTCTCTAAGCATACTGAAAAAAATAATGTATTTAAGCTTCATGTCGGCCCACAAATGTTTAAGAGCTTTGTAAATTTACATAAAACAGGCACAGAACTTACATAGCTTGTCCAACCACGAAACTTGGGTTAAAACTTTTTTTTTTCATGATTCCAAGTTAAATTCTCTATCCAATATATATTATGTTCCTGTATAATTACATTCCTTTAAATCTAAAGTATCTGAAAGATGGAACAATTTCTTCATTGATTCAGTTCTTTAAGATAATACAAAATTTAGTCAAAACCTACTTCTAATTAATTTTAGCTGTAGATTTCATGATTGGCCTTACAGGTCAACCAAAACAGAATAAACTGGAAACTCTATGTCAGCAATGGACAGGCATAGCTAGACCTTCTTGAGAAGAATTTTAAATCCATTTATCACAGGTTGCACAGTTGCAATACAAACCCACACATTTTCACAAAAGCTTATGTAAAACTTTTTTTTTTTCCATCATAATATAACTAGCAAATTTTCTACTGAAATTACTACATTAAACAAACAAACAAACAAACCCAACCCAAAACACTTTACTCTAAAAACTTACCAGGTATGCCAGTCTATGCTTGGAACCACAAACGTGCATGAACATGTTACTCAGTCCTGTTTTACAGTGGCACAGCTGACATTCATAGAGAAAAGGGAAATTGTCTTTTGATCGGTATTCAACTATATAATTAAGTCCTGTATTAATTAAAAAAAAAAAAAGTTAGGAAATTTGATGTTTGCTGAAACAAGTAATCAGTGCTAGTTACAAAAGAAACATTAAAGGAAATAGTTACTACTGCATGCCAAACATTTGAATCAAGATTTTTAAAACCATCAGTCTTTTGTGTGTCTAGACTTCCTCAATATTAAAGGTACAAAATTGAATTTTTTTTAAACATGTCTTATGTTTACCACCTATTTTATTTTAAAAAATAATCTAAAAAAATAATAGCAACAATTCTTTTGTAACTATTTAGAAGAGAACGTATTTTAATATATGCCCCTGTAGTTATTTTTCCTGTCCACTCCACTATCCCTTCCCTCCACAGGATGGGCAGTTAAATGGCAAAGAATAGTAATGATTGTTTAAGTCCAAGTTCATGTCTATCATATCACCTTTGATTGTTTCTAGAGAATATTCTAAACATGCGGTATCTACCATAATCAAAACTATTCGAAGCCAAATTCAATGATTTTGTCACTAAGATCAGTCACTTTCATATCATACTAGTGGGTACTCAATGCAAACATAGTAAGATTTTATTACACACTACCTAATTTTACATTTTTAAAAGTTAATTAATAGACTTTAAAGGTAAACATCATACAAGGCAACAATTACAGTATTAAGCCCTCACCAAGTGCAGGTTCTGAATCTTTACATGTGTTAAGCTGTTCTTCCAAGGTCTGTCCATGAAACCTCTCTGGCTCAGTTTGCACTGGAAGATAAAATCAATTTTATATAATCCCACATCATCCATCTCTCAATCAGTCTTCATGGTCTCAAGTCACATCACAAAAACACACCAAAATGAAATGAACTCCTGAATTTAACCTTTGGCCTAGAAAAAAGTATGCTGAGAATTAACATACAAGTGAATCCCTGCTTATACATGGCCCCATATCACAAATTAAGTCAGTTCTTGAGAAACATTATCCACCCCAATCCTGTTTTCACTCTTTTTATAGCATTTTGTTTGCAAATATTGTTTTAAGTATTATTACAAAATATTATTGCAGATGGAAAATACAATGAACAGAAATGAATTCCCAATGAACTGCTAAGGTCTAGACATCAATTGTAGCATTGTACCTCAAAATATTTTATTTCTTCCACTTTTTTTTTTTTCATTAAACATTCTTACCATAATCAGGAAGTTTTCCAGGTGTTTCCACTTGCTCCTCTGATCTACTTGCTGTTTTAACTAAATAAAAAACAAACCAGAAATGGAAATCAAACTGTAAGTACATAAATTAGTTTGGTATGAAAACAAATTTTATTTTTTTTTAGAAAACTCTTTGATCTTTTGTTGATATGAGAAAAAATAAGCTATATTTAGTTTTTAATATGCTATGAGATTTTTTTTGACAAAAAGCATTTACACCAAACAATAACAAAGTTATTTAATGTCAGGCAATTCAGCAAAGCAGGCAGAGAGGAAGACCAATCAAGCCATTAGTTCGCATACAAAATGGGTTCAAACACACATCACAAAATTTTAAGTAATTATGGCTGTATTTTAGTTTATATAGGAGACACCTTGCAACAAGGGAAAAGCCTGACTGATACACTACAGTGCAAACATCTTTTATTCTTTAGTGAACAACGCTTCATTTCATAGATTTCAGGACTACTTCAATCCAATCCATCACAGAAATTCAGTTTAAATCCACTGAACTTCAGGTGCTTAAACTGCCAGCCCCCAACACGACCCTCCAGGGCACTTGGCTGAGCCCCTGACCCTGCTGTCTTTTTCAAAAGATCTGAAGTTATCCGCTTCCCAGTCAAATATTTTTTTCTATCCACATACGGCATGCGATACAGCTGGGGCTGCAGAACCTTAAGAAAGCTAAGACAGAGATGACCAGCTAACATTATCTGTCATTAAGGAACCTGGAGAGAGACAGACATCCATATGGGATGAGATTCTGGGTGTTTGGGAGTAGAATGCCAAGAAAGCAAAGGAAGTAATTTGCTATTCCTTGAGCAGGGGCCTAATGCAGTCACTGTAAGAAAACAACAAGGACAGGATTTCAGAAATTCAGAAAGCTCAGCATTTCACTACATGGAAATAAAGAAATACATGACTAGCGGTGTCTGAAACACCACCAGCTAAGGGCAAAGTTGAATTTTTTAGTCTCTTAAATGCTTCTCAACCCTATTACTCTCCTGTTGCAAGTATTCTCTTACTAAAACATCAGATATTGCTAAGAAGTTGAGCGTAAGGCTTACAATAAACCCTATATAGAAGGTGGGAGTCAGAAGGCTTCAACCTATACTACTGCATTAGAAAGTCAATAAGCTTTGATTACAGAGGTAATCTTAATGAAAACTCTTCTTGAGTATTTAAGTTACAAACTATGTTATGTTGACAACTGATGAAGCTGCCAGCTCACTCCTGCCAATTAGATATTGCTTAGTACCAGCTGCATTACCACCAACCTTCTGAAATGATCTTCATGAAAAGATCAGAAGAGTAAAATAAAAGAAATAAAGTGTTTTGAAGATAAACCTACAAAGACTGCAATAAACACAAATCATATTCTGGTCACTAGAACTCATCAAGTTTTTTAGAGGCCAACCAATACTTTAAAAAATTAAAAAAAAAAAAAAAAATCAAAAAAGAAGAAATAAAAAGACATGATGAATGTCTGCCAATTCACCTCTAAACATTTCAGGGCATCCATTCCAGCAGCATCCAGCTACTTCATATTTAATCACTTAAATTTCCTTTACAGTCCATACAAGATTCCAAGATTGGGCAGGTGCAATGACTATGTATAACCTCAGCCACAACTTTCAAACTAAATTCTAGAAGCAGTGCACTGTAGAAACCTGTAAATACATTTTGGCGCATCATGAAATGGAAGTAGAAAAATAATTATGAACATAGTTAGACCTTCATTCCTTCTGGAACTAGACCTGTTCATGAAGACTTGGGGAAGGTTTAATGACATATGAAACTTATTAGAAATACCTTGCTTCAGCTATTTAAGATATTTTTAATAAGCTCCTTTAAAAAACAAATATAAAGCATACATGGAAAAAAGTATTTATACATGCTTTAAGAAGCATAGTTCTTTAAAATGTATTTTAAATTTTGAAGGTCTCCAAGGTCGTAAATTCTGTAAGGTTTCTCAAAACTTTAATGTAGGTGATTTGTAGTATTGTAGACAGTGCTTTTTAATAAACTTGGCACACCACTTGCTCATATTATTGATTGATTTCTGTAGGACTAGAGAATTATGTCATTAAAGAATACAAGACAGGTCTTAAAGCACAAGTATTGAGACAGTCTTTTACTTGTTTGTTTCATAAACAATTACATTGGAATGGGGAGAATGGTGCATGGATAGAACAGAGTAGGAAGTAAAAAATCTTGCACTTACCGATGCCATGAGCTTTCAATGCTTCTTCAACCTGTTACCCAGTCATCAACCAACAAGGAAGAAAGACAGACACTTAAGATTCAAAAAATAACAATGCAAACATTTTATTATTTATAAAATAAGTTAGATTAATTACACCACCACAGATTATCTCAGGTGAATAGATAATTACATGAAACTTGAAAGAGACACACACCTTTTTTCCTAGATTGTCTATGATTTAAATAATTCCATTCTGCATTTATTAACAGCCATGTATTCTCATGTATTGTCTTTACTAATCCAGAATACGAGACAGAAAGTTGTAACAACACTTTCTAGTAGGACTAATGTACAAAACTAAGTCCTACTTTATTGCAGTAAACAAAATAGTACAGCAACAACACTAGCTAAATATCTGCAACTGCACTTTTCACCAAAACATTAAAAATCAGATTTCAAACCTATATTCTATTGCTGAATAAATCTGTAAAATCTGATTAAAAGTGCATTCATAAGACTGATCTTACCGTCTTGTGTTTGAATCCAAGGAAGTGAGTCTGCAAGTTTAATGCAGAAGCACACCAGATTTTGCAAATCTAGGTTAAAGAGAAGAAGTTTCTAGCATTGCACACAAACCAAGAGAAAAAATACCACTGATATAAAAAAAAAAACCACAACAAATCTGCTATTGAAATGTCAGTATAGGTAAGTTCTACGAAAGTACTATTCCTCCAAAGACAAACTAAAGCAACTTCTAGAACTTTTCTTTACAAAGCTCCAAGATCACTCAAATACAATGTAATGAAAAGGAATTGCCACATCCCATGAAAAACTCAGATGTCTCCAGAACCCTGCAGCTATCTCGTGGCATATTTTTATGTGGCCAATAAAGACAGATCCAAGATCTTCCTCACAAACTATTAAAAAAGCCTGACCCAGAGGCGAAGCATAATTGTAACAAGCCAGTACACCTGCCTAAGATGAGCCAATTGTCCTCAGCACTGCATCCAGACTGACACATTAACTCTCATCAGTTTGGGGCCTGCCTCACTCATGTGCACGTGAAGTTTGCCAGTCACAGCTGATTTATGCCTAGGCTGGTTCAGAGCAGGAGCAGATTAGGTTTAAATTCATGCAAACGAACAAAGGCAGTCCAAATATTCAACCCTCCTCTAAAAAAAACAAGATGCTTAAGAACAACAGCAGTAAACCTAAGAACCAGATAAATTAGGATTTTTTTTTCCTAAACAGGAGCTGCAGTTTAATCTTTAAAAGAATATCTTTATTTAGAAACATAATATTATTAAAATTATTCACTTTAATAAGTTGGCTCCTGACACACATCCAAGTCAAACATGACACAGACAGCAAAATAAGTTCAACTCCAGTGCTACTTAGCAATTTTGCTCAAGAGAAAAAAAAGAAGTTCACAAGTGGTTTAGTCCTACTTCATTCTACCAAAGTCATTTTGTATCAGTTACAATTGTTCAGTAAGGAATACTTACATTGCAGTAGAAGGGGTTTACTTGTTTCTTTATCTCAGCTTCAGTGTCCATATTTGATCTTTAGAGGATAAGGAAACTCTAGGCAAATTGCAAAAAGATTGCAAACTATTATTTTAGCTTCACAAAACCATTCATATTCTCGTTGCACCTATTTAAGGGTTATGCATATGATTCTAATTTGTGCCTCACCTTCAGTTACATTCAGCCTTTAAATCTCCAGGCTAACGATCTTATTTTTACCTTGAGAACAAAAGTACAGCGTGGAAAGGGAGAACTCTTCTCCCTCAAGAAACACAAAGCCGCCAGACGGTTACGCACACCCCGAAACAAAACTACCCCAAAGTATTTCAAGCTTCCCCCTTCTTTCCCGGGATTGAAATAAACGCGTGGGCTGGGACAGATGACCCGCAGCGGCAACGGCCAGGCGTGCCGCGCCCCAAGTACGCGCTTGTAAGAAGGACACGATGGGGTTTTGTCCCACTCCGGACCGCGGAGGGGGAAGCGACAAACCCCACCCGAACAGAGGCGCCGAGAAAGCCAGCCGGCCCCCGGGGCCCCCCGCCCACCCCACCCCGCACGACGGGGGAGAGCGGCCTTGCCGGCCCTTCCAGCTCTGCCGGGGAGGAACGGACACCTGCTCCCTCAAGGAACCGGTGGAGGCCGCCGCTGCACCCGACTCACCGCAACCCGGCAGCGGGCAGCACCCGGAGGGGCGGCAGCCACCGATTCCTCCCCACCGACCCGCTCCTCGGGCAACCGCGGCGGGGAGGGGACTGAGGGAGGGCCGACGCCTCCCGCCCGCCTCGCCGTTACGCTCCCGGGGCCCGCCTGGCCCCGCCGCCGCTGGGGGCGCTGGCGCACACGCGCGTCGCTCCGCCGGGCGCTGTCGGAGGTAAAGCCCGAGCTGGCGCCTGGTGCCGCTGCACCGGGACGGGCGGGTGAGGCTGGGGACCCCCCCCTCCCCCGACTCCCCTCCCCACACCGGGGAGCGCGGGAAGGGGTCGCGGAGTGCCGCGCTTAGCGAAGTGCGGGCCGGGACAGGTGCAGGCGGGGCTGCCCACCCCTTTCCCGTTGGGCGGCCGTTGGGTGTTTGCTCCCCAGAACACACACGGACACCCCCCCCATCTCCCTTCCCCGTCCCCCTCCAGCCCCGCCACACCTGAAGGCTCAGGGTCCCCCTCGGGACGGTTCCTCCCCGCGGCAACGGCGGGCCCCGCCGCCCGGCCCTCCCGTGGGGGAGAGGCCGGTACCAGCACCGCCGCCGCCGCCTTTCCTCTGGAGAGGCGGAAATCCAGCGCGGGGTTTGCGGGGAGCTGAAGGAGAGCCGGCGACCTGCCGGCGAGGAGGTGAGGGAGGGAGGAAGGCCCAGCCGCCCAGCGCAGGGAGGAGGAGGAGGAGGAGAGGGGAGGGGAGTCGAGTCGGCGGCGCTTTGTTACGAGAAAGGAGAAACCAGGGTGGGGTTGTCCCCGCCGACGCGGGGGCTGGGTGACAGCGTGACGGCCCGCCCGCGGTAGATGTCCCTGGATCCGCGCCTCCGCCGCAGCCTGCGCGCCCGCCCGCCCTGGGTGGAGCGGTCTTCTTTGTCGAGCCGGGACCCGCTCTCCTTTCTCGTTCGAGCAGAAGAGGAGCTAGCGAGGAAATAAAAACAAGCTCGAGTTTATGTTTGAGAAGTTCGGGTGCGGGAGAGTCTGGTAGGATTCGCGTTTCTGCCTATTTTTGATTAATTTCAGACAATCGTTCGAAATAGCAACCTGCGTCCATTACCTTTCTTTGCACAAACTGCTTTGGATGTCCTCCATATGTAGCGGGATGACCCGCCTAAAAGATATCTGTCTGTGTGCATGTATAATGAAATATTATATATATATTTAAAAAAATACATTTGCATGTGCATGTATATTAAATTTGCCAGGAGAAATTTAGACAAACTACTGTGAATTTTTACTGGTAGATTATTTTGTTTATTTGCTGGATGAACCATGATAACTATTAATTCGTATTAAAACGGGGGGGTGGGGGGAAGCACCCAAAGAGATGTAAAAAAAAAAAAAAAAATTATATGTAACACAATTTCCATGTAGATCCCATTCATATTTGTAATATGCACCTAATTACCTAGTGATTTCAAGTCTCAAGGTAGACAGGGTCAGGCCTGGAATGCTCTGGTAGAAGCTCTCTGAGGAAAACCTAACATTTCAGGAAGGACACTGTTTACTGCTGGTTTTGTCATTCAAATGAAACATAAACCTGTTGTTGTGACTAGTTTGGGTCATTGCATTTCCCTGCCTTTCTTTCACCCTCAAACACTGGATGAAAAAGACCGAATTATTATTTATTTCCAATGCTGTTAATTGCTGACTATGTTTAAAGCTTCATCTGCAATTTAAGTTGGACAAATAAATTTTATCTTTTTCAGTCCTTAATTATTTCTGGTAGTCATCCTGTTGGCATTAGTAAAGGAGTTCCATTTTCACACCGTAAGTGACCACAGCTTGCTAGCAAGCTATTTTCTTTGGGTTTCATTAGTGTAACCTTAACATTTGGGTTCCACTATAACTTTCTATTTGCATTTTCTTATGCCTAAAAATATTTCAGGGGCTGAAAATGCTCACATATGCCAACCTGGAGTGATTTTTTTTTTTTTTTACTGGACTTCTTTGCAACTGGTTGCAGATAGGGTGTATGTTTAGGAATGTGCAAGCAAAATAATACATATATACCTATTTATGAAGACATGTGGACTTCTTCACTTGTGTAATTTTTTTCAAGATATTCTTCCAGCAGATCACAGCACAGTCAGTGTAGTCTTTAAAAGAATGCCACACGGAATTTCAAAGGAAAAATGAGGAGCTGAGAGCTATTTTTGTTATTTTAAAGTGATAAAGGTTTGTGTAAGAGGACAAGTACTTAGGATGCTGATTTGTTTTAAGGCAAGTTGTGAATTGGGCCATGCTAGGAGAAAATATTTAGGATAAAGTGCTTCCTTACTGCACAATTCTTAAAGCCTGGGCACCTGTAAGAGTGTAAGAGTAAGAAGCCTTCCATTCTTTGTTTCCTAGAATTTACTGTGCAACTGTCCTCATGTGCCTACATATTCCCAAATCAATCCTGTTTACTGTATGAGCTATATACAGTAAACTGCTTTCATTTCAACACAGATGCCTACATGCTAAATTATATCCAGGGCATATGTCCTGTAAGGACCTTTTAACCTCAAAATGGAAATTGTTTGGGCTTGTGAGAGTCCTTCCTCACATTCCACAGAGGAGACAGTGGGCTGCCAGAAAGTGACTGATACACATAAAGAAAAAGAGGTGCATACAAATAGATAGTGGCGTTTTGCTGCAACTTCTCAGTATTCTAAGTTCTCTCACATCTCAGAGTGCTTTCTGAGCACTTAATTGAAAAGAGGCTTTCAGATGTTGAAGCAAGCAGGCTAAGCATTTAAAAGCTTGAAAAGAATCTTCAAGAACTATTTTCTTCTGTGTAGTAAGTGCATTAAACCGCTTTCACCAGTTCTTGAGATCTTTTATGCATCCTGGATCATAATCCCAGATTTTTATTCTAAAGAACACAAATGCAGTGTGTGTGTATAGCAAAAATTAGTTAGGAATGTGTATGGGAGAAGGGAAGACCAATATATTGTATTTTTCTTGGACCTATGTTTTGGTTCTTAAATGTACAGTACTTGAGCTTATGACTGGCGACCTCAGATGCTACCACAGTAAAAGTAATAGCAATAAGTGATAGTGTGGTATGAAGGTGATACTTAAGGGTTTGCTGTGTCTCCATCCATGGAAGATGAGCTTTGATCCTAGTACATAGGTTGCTAATACATATGAAGTCATATTTGGAGATGTTTTAATTATTTACTGATATCAGTTGATCTCTGCCAGTCTGTGTAGCTAAATATGCAGCATCTGGACTCCTGAAGTCCCAGTATCATTGTTTAACCTTTTGAACTTAGTCTCCGAAATTCTTGAAAATGCATTGTTTTTCTAATTAAAAGGAATTTCTACACACAAATGTGTCATGGTTTCTGATCTGAGATTCTCACACCTTTGCAAAGCTAGAAATAAGATTTATGTGCATCAGTGGAAGGCAGAATCAGCCCTGGAGTCTCTGATCCTGGTTTTTCAGGGTCATAAGCTATTGAACCTTATGACTTGCTGGTGGGACTGCTTTTCATCCTGTTCCTAGGTGAAACTGAGGCTAAGACAGGTTGAAACATCAAAATTTAGTCTCAAGAATTTAATTTCAGCAGCTGTCTGAAGCAGCTCAGTGGTTTGGAATGGTACAATAAGTACGTAGGTACAATAGATTAGTAAATAGAATCTGTTTCACTGTAGGTCTTCTATTTTACATGTTTTGAGAGCTCTTTCAGGGAGCAAAGTTGCCAGTTTTCAGTATCTCTTTGTTGGGATGTCAGTTTCCTGACTTTTTGCTTATCTTTTTGATTTATTTTTTTTTTTGTTTAAGGAACTTCTGAAGCAGATGTTCTGTTCTGTCTATTAGACCTAGAAATTATAATGATTGATATGTGATACTTTCAGGTTTGTTTACATACACTTAGTTTGTTCTGTGGGATTTTAGGTGTTTAAAAATTCCTGTCACCAACAGGTGAAGTGACTATGTTTTCATAGATAGTAATAAATAACTTGATATATTGTGCCGAAGGAAATGCTGGATCAGGGCACTGTCTTCCTTTTTCCACCTTTTTCTTTCTTGCAAAATAAACAAGCTGTTGTGTGAGCAGCAGAACTAGTAATAAGGTCTGGTTGCCTATGGATCTTTCCCTTGTGCCTAGTTCCTAGACTGTTAGGAATATGAACCAATTATCTTACTGTATATGTTCCATCTCTGAGGTTTATGATTAAAACAGAAGAAATGTGAGCTAAAACAACATTGCTTACCATTTTTTCTACTTAATTATCCAGAAGTTTCTGCCCAAAATGTAAAAGTACTTGGGGTTACACAGTTGTAGTGGGAGGGAACGGGGAAAAAATAGTGTGGAAAGATAAAAGAAAAAGGTACATTTTGCAGCACAGTAATGTGTTAATAATTCAAGAAAACACCGCTTTATTCATTTTCTTGTGGAAAAGAGTTCCCTGGTATGAGCTACCCTTTTCCTATCAACTGCGTAAATCCTAAGCTTAAGAAGAGAGGCAGGACCATACTGTGTGAGGCCAAGACACTTTTTAGCCTGGTTGTTTGCTCCTGAGAGTGACCATCAATGCAAGTGTAAGGAAGAGTGCCACACACGCGGAGTCAGCAATGAAGGGTGAAGGACCCGTACCTTCAGAGCGGTTACTTTCCGTAATTAATTCGTGCCTTCTTGCAACCCTTGCTTCTTCTCAGTATTGCAATACTGGTCAGGATCCTGCTGCCTATTGTGTGTCAGCCAAGGAGGGTTGAGCATGGGGGAGAACCAAACTGACAGAAGTCTTCAAAAAGAGAATTTCTTACTATCATTTCTCATACAACTTTGGAATATTGTAGGGAGAAGGGAGAAATTAGTTATATGCCAGCAGCAAGGGCAGAAGAGGGCCATTTGTATACTAAACCTGCTGGAGGTGGCTTTGGACTTAAACCTGAAGCCATGAAGGGCTGGGTTTCAGAACTTGTGCCACAGTTCAGGGCTTTGAAAACTCTCTGGGTGGAACGATGTGCAATGAATAGGAAAACAAGTTATTGAAAACAAGTTACTAAGTAAATTGAATACTGAGTATTTTGTATCAAGATAAATTGTAACAAAGACAAGAAGCTTCTCCCTTATTATGGTATACTTCTGTAACTGTGTAGCCACTAAAGTGGCATATAATTATACATCTTACCGGAATGTTTCCTTATGTGCTCTGAAACTACTCACAAACTATTCTAGAAAATTAAGTGTTTTAGAATCAGAAGCTATACTTCGGAGCTATTTCTTGAAACAGTTTCCTGATACTGTAGCCAGTTCTAATTTGTGTTTGTTTTTCTTTTTTTTTTTGCTTTCAACATTGTTTTCATAGGATATTTGGCTTCTTGGAGAAACACTAGAAAATGCAAAACGAAATCATAAAGCCTGCTAAATACTTCTCAGAAGTGGAAAAGAGTGTGCTGCTTGCATTAGTTGAAAAATACAAATACGTGCTTGAATGTAAAAAAAGTGATGCAAGAACTATTGCTCTGAAACAACGTACCTGGCAAGCACTAGCTCATGAATATAATTCACAGCCCAGTGTATCACTGCGAGACTTCAAACAGTTAAAGAAATGCTGGGAAAATATCAAGGCACGGACAAAAAAGATAATGGCACATGAAAGGCGGGAGAAGGTAAAAAGAAGTATTAGTCCACTTATAAATACTCACATCATAGGGAAAGAGAAGATTGCCAGCATAATGCCTGAGCAAATGTACTTTTTGCAGAGCACACCAGAAGAAGATTCTGAATATCAACCTGATGCTTCTAGTCAAGGTATAAATGCTACTGTTATGATGCAAGTAGTATTATTTTCTATGTGATTTTGCCAGTCATTGTCTTTCAGCAGTCTAAATCTCTCTACTTAACTGTGACTGCTGGCTATAGAAAAGTAATTTCAGAGCTATGATATTACAAGACTCCTTGTATTTCCCTAGACCCCCAGGAGTTAAGCTGTTTTACTCCATTTTTTTTCCATCTGTTTTTGACATATCTGCTACTTTGTGGCAAGCATCACAGTAGGTATCCTGCTGGCTTTCCACAGAAGAGTCCCAAGGATATTCTGATCCTTTACCAAGTATCATTTGCTGGGAAAAGGTTGTTTGAGCATTAAAAAAAAGAAAAGCCACTAGAAGCAAATTGATACACAATTGTCTGCTGTAAGAGTTCCCTGTAGGTCTTTCCTCCTTTGTTTTCAAGGACTAAAAAGAGTACATACAGCCATATTTCACATTGCAGTCCACATTGGAGAATGGCCTTTCTGAAAATGTTCAGCACTACATTCTTGTTTGTTTGTCAAGCATACACAGAAGGAATAATCCAAAACCAAAAGGGAGGGTAGCTACAGTGGTTTCTTGCAAAATTTATTGTGTCAGGATGGCACATAGAAGACCGTCCTTATTCAAAACGTTGTTAGATAACATTTTTACAATGTCGCTCTCATCATTGTATTTACCATAAACAGTCACTGGGATTTGTAAAGGAGTGTATTTTGAGACCCTTATTTGCAGTGGTTACTATTTTTATTTCAGTAGAATTGGTACAACCTTCTCAAAGTTAGAATAATGTATTTTTTTTTTTTCTAAAAGTATACACCACTGCACTTACAGCATGTACAGTAGCGATAAGGAAGGAACAGATAGTATTCTTCCTAGTATTCCCTCAGTCTCTTAATATTAATGTTGATGCAACTCTTCATCTGACATGCAAAATATCGCAAGTCGCATATGGATTTGACTTGAACAGCTGCACTAAGGTTCAGTTCCAGGCTCAGCCACCTAAATTTAGGTGTCTGCTTATAAGTGTCTATATTCACTGTAGTATTCTAAGCTCCTGTTTTAGTCATGGAGGTCTATGAAAAAGTGTTCACTTCTGGCCATGATGTCTTTAGTATTCTGTAACAGAACTGCATTATGTAGTGGCTCCTGTACTATAACAGAGAAGCACAACGTTTATATGTGTATACCAATAACTGTATTATCACAAGTTCTTGTTTCTTGAGGGAGAATAAGAGAGTACTATAACACTTTTTCCTCTTATGTTTTGCAGAGTCATTTGTTGTCTCAAATAGAGAACTCTGTGATGAAGAGAAAGAGCTGGTACATTTCCCAGTATGTGAAGGTACCTCCCAACCTGAGCCTTCGTGTTCTGATGTCAGAATAGCAGCAGATAAGAACTACAGAAGTAAAGCATCTCAGGAAAGTGCTCTGAAAAAGATGCATGAGGAAGAACATCATCAGCAAATGTCAATTTTGCAACTGCAGTTAATCCAAATGAATGAAGTTCACGTGGCAAAAATACAGCAAATAGAAAGAGAGTGTGAGATGGCTGAAGAAGAACACAGGATAAAAATGGAAGTGCTAAATAAAAAGAAAATGTACTGGGAGAGAAAACTGCAGACCATCACAAAAGAATGGCCTGTATCATCCTTTAACAGACCCTTTCCTAATTCACCATAGAACACAAAGAGCCAGACAGTCGGTCTGATTGAGCACATTTATGAGTAACGCGCACTGGAAAGAGGGTTTTTTTAATGTGAATGTACAGTGACAGGATAGGTACTCCGTGATAGTGAACACACTTTGACTCTTAATGTTTAGGGAAACAGTGGTATAGTCTGCCAAGGGGAAAACTATATTATTCATTTGTAGGTAGTTCTGATTTGTTTACCTTTCAGACATGCACAGTGTTCTAAAATGTGAACATATTTTCTCCTTTCAGAATACCATAACATCCTTTTGAAATTTAAGGTACTCCAGGTACTCTTACATTGCCTGTTCTTGAGAAAACTTAACAGCTTTAAACATCAGGTTATAGTGTTTACATTCATTTCTGTCTTTTGCTATCCACCATTTTCCTAATGAAGGCAAGGGTTGGAGTTGCTTTCTGCTACTGGGACAAAAGGTGATTGACAGGTATTGGTTGGAATGTTGTGCTGGGGCTTAGGAAAAAAAAAACAAAAACCACCAAATGTATCTGTGGTCAATATAGTTCATAACTTTATTCTTCACAGGACATGTAAAAATGAAGGAATTAGCAAAAGGACCACGGAAGTCACTGAGCCCTTTGCTTGTGAAGAACTGTAATATTTTCTAGCTGACTGGCTGAAGGAGAGAATGGTTATGGATTTGCCGTCTAGTTGTTTAAGCCTTGATTTTTAAGAAGATGGAAAGAAGGTAACTTCTTCCTCAAAAGCCATTGTGCTTGTCCTGTCTTTTCCAGGCCCATCTCATAGTCAAGTAGAAGACAGAAATAAGAGGGATGCATGCTGCTGCCAGTGCTGTGTGCTGTTCACCTGGAGTCTTTCTGAGGGGAAGAGCTTTTTAACAATTCATAAAGCTCTTAACATGTAGCAAGCCAGCCAGTTCTTTGGCAAAGTCTCCCTCTGTCTCCCTATGTGACACTTTATGCCATAGCTGGAGTATTTCAGCCTCTCTCTATCTACCTTCATATAGGATGGGAAGCAGTTCAAGGGAATCATTCCTGCCTTGGAGCACTGTTCTATTTCATTCTGTCCTGTGTGTTCTGGTGGTGTGTTTCTTGCCTTTGCTGTCAGTGAGGGATGATGGACATGATTTGTAGAAAAGCATTCACATGAAGTTCCCCATAGAGTTCAAGGGCCCAGAATAGTAGGTGGTAGGAAAGCACAAATAAAGATAATCCTTCCCCAGGCAATCATTTAGTCTAGTGAGGCAAGGGTTAAGGAAATGTGAAATACAGAACTCCACAAATACTTGTAAGAACTTCTGATGTGTGAAAATCTCTTTTATGGGAAGATGCATAACTGTCATTTGAAACAGTGAGAAAAATTAACAAAAAGGTAAATTTTCGGGGAAAAACCTGACTATCGCATTATTCAATAAAATATTTTCAGATCATGATTTGTGAAGGCAAGTCCATATAGTGAGCAACCTATTGCAACTAGAGTATGTTACAAAAATACACATTCCTAGTTACACTCCTATCTCTTTCATGGATGTTCTTTCTGGTGGACTGAGTTTCTTTCATTTTGTTTGGTTTTTTTTTTTTTTTTTTATGTGTGTTTCTTTTTCTTGAACTGGTTTCGCTGCTGGTGATTCATCTTTGCAAGCCCTGCCATTATCAACCACACTACTCACTGTGGTTAATGCTGTGGTACATACATTGCTCCCTTCAATGTGCTAACACCAGCAATTGCAATGGGAGTGACAGAGAAAAAAAAATGCAGAGCTGCTGCAAGATCAAAAAAATAGGCCATGTGTGAAATCTGAAGAGAGGTCTTTTTGACAGCAAACTCAGTTTTCTTACAAAGTGACTGTGTGAAGGAAGCACAGGACTTCCAAAGAGGAATATCGTTATAAACACTTATTTTTCTGCTGAATGAAAACACTATTGTAAAGTAGGACAATGATGTATAATAGCAGTAGAGGCAAAAGAAAGAAGTAAATAGGAGTGAGGACCTTTTTGTTCTGAGGTTTCATTCTATGTTCTGGAAGATGAGTCACTTATTTGAGTGGTTATGACAATTGCTCAGGCACCATCCAGAAAAAAGGATAGGAAAGACCTTTATCTTAACCAGTGATGGGATTCCTTCCACACTACTTCAAAGTGAAAGTAATTTGAAACTAGGAAATTTAAACCATGTGTGTTAAGGTGTCAAAAGGTGATGGATGGAGACAATTTCAGCACTGTGAATAGAGCAAGAATGGAGAGACAATCCAAGTCTAGATAGCTCTGTGAGAAGGTATGAAACAGTCCAGGGAGAATCTCATGATATTTGAGACTCCTGAAAGTTATACTGTTGCTCATGAAAGACTTTTTTTTTTTAAATTTTTGTATTAAAAATAATTTTTTAAATGCATGTTTTCAGACTGTACTAAGTGGGCAATGCCGTGCATTCTGGTATACATACTTATTCCAAAACCAACATTTACATACAGTTCTTAGGCTGAACAATAAACCTTTTTAACTCAGCTTCTATTTAAAAGAAAGAAAATCACAGGAGAAAAAGTAGAAAGAGCCAAGATGAAGACGTGAAGGAAAGAATGATCAGGACATGCATAGAGGAAGAACGGGAATGTCACATCTAACATGATACAAGAGGCTTTGTGGTACAGGTAATAGATGGCTTACTGGTGACACAGGCTTTTGCTTTCCCATCTGTGGTTGACTGTTGGTTCCTGTAAGGTTGGGAGACAGATACAGAAAAATGTAAAAGATAACAAGATGAAGTAATGTGTCTCTTTGCCTGGCTTTGGCTTCTCCATCTAAAGGCTTTATAAAGTGATTAGTGTGGTGGAGTTTAAATGACTTGAGAAATGTGGCTTTTACAAATTTTTTCTTTTGGCAATTGCTTCTTCTGGTATAAGGATTTATCTTTTTTTTTTTTTTTTCAAATTTTTTTCTTATATGTATAACAGCCATCTCAGACAACGAGTCTTTTTATTCCTCTCCTTTTTTTTCTAGCTTACATCATTCAGATACTTTCACACAGTTGTGTTTTCCTGTTAACCATCTGGCCAAGCTATATAGGCATTTTCCCAAGGGTTTTCCATAGATAAAATACATCAGTATTTTAAGAACCAGAATATGCCTATTCTCCTTCTCTGGATTTGTTATACAAGTTGTTGGCAAGAAATGAAATTAAAAGATACACTGAGCAAAATGACCCCTGCTTAACTCCATAAGGAAAAAAAAAATATATACCAGGCATGTTGTGGCCACTGTTCTCAGCATTTATATTCTTATGAATAGAAACCGTGCCATTCGAGGCAAGGTATGGTAAATTCCTTTACACTGCCCAAAATGGGCAGCTCTCCTTGGAGATCATCTAACTTATCTGGTATAATTGTTTTTTCTTCTTCTGTATTTCTTTCTTATGTCTGTGTTCCCCCTATATCATAACCAGCAATATGAGTGGAGGACTCCATCCAGAGCTACCTGTTTTGCTCTTTCATTTGTTTTGCCCAGACTGCCTATTTATCACAACATTTGAGCAAGAAGTGAGTGCTCCTCACAGCCATCATCTTCCCCTTCCACAGAAAGCATGTTCTGTAAGCCTTTTCTACACAGCCGCCCATGACTTTTGGATTCTGCTCACAGGCTAGAAAACATACTGGAGGATTTTGAAGAGATGTTAGTATAGAGAAAGGGCTGTATAGAGGAAAGCACTTTCTCCATTCCAGCTCCACGCAATTCTGGGAGGACAGTTTGCGACTACAAAGTCATTCATCAGGACCAGAGCTAATGCATGATGCTGAAGCTGTGCAAGTGGTACTGACTCTTTATAAACACTTAAGTTTGGGGATTTCCTGATAACAGGTTCCTTCTGTTCTAGGAACCTGTTCTAGGGTTCTAGAAGGAGTGGAAGAGTCTCAGTGGAAGATTTTCACAGATACTTCCTCAAATTGAGGCTCTTGCCTTGACAAAGAAATAACCCATCCTGCGATCTATTACACTGCTTCCTCCAACACCCAGGCTGCTCTATCATAGGAGCAAGGCTTCTTGCTGCTTGCCACAAATCCTCTTTGTGATGCTTCTTCCTACACTGCAGAGATGTGTTTAGCCAGGGCTGAAAGACACAGCCCTCCTGGCCAGCCATTGCTCAGAGTGGGTGCAGCTGGTGAGGCTGAGCTGAGCGCTCGGGCCGCAGGGCTGAAGTAGTCCTGGTGCAGCCCTGTGACCACGGAAAGGAAGAGTGGCTCAGGGCTACCCTTTTCTGAGCTGTGCCACAGCCTGTGCAGCTGAGGATGTAGTCCTGAATTTTGTCTAATGATCATTTCTCTGTCTGTTCCCAAGACCAAATCTTAGCAGTCTCCCGAGGATAAATGATCTTTTTCAATGATCTTCTGCAGATATATTTTTTTGCTAGTTGTAGTTGCAGTGGCTTTTACGAGCTGTCCCCCTCCTTCTTCCTCACTTGCATTGTAACACTTCCAGTTCCATTCTGAATCTCTGTGGTTACAGTCCATACAACCACACATCCATGCAGCATCATATTTTCAGGTATTTTTCTCATGATGACATTGAAATTATAAACTGCTATTTATATATTGTTATTTTGGCGCTAGGGGAGTTACATGTAAATCTTAAGATAACATTTTAATTGTATTTTTTCCAGGCAAGAAAAGTCCCTCACAAGTAGCCTTGTGATTTCATTTTTTGAGCTAGCTTGTTCAAAATTATTTTTATAAGACTGATGCATCTTAGTTGTTTTCATAAGATAATTGCCTGTCTTTTCACATTATTTTCTCTTTCTTCTCACAGCAGCTGACTGACTGTAAATTCACACATCATCACTCTCCCTGAACTTTGTCTCTAGCTAGATATCCAGAAATGTTTCTGTGCAAAGTCAGTACTAATGTGTACTAAAATTAATACATTTAGGCTAATAAAATAAACCAAACAACAAGATGATAGGATAATACGCAGTGACTGTTGAAATAATTTTTAAAACATTGCAGATGGCAGCTCTGTACATTTGATAGAAAGAAGACAATTTGTTGCTCTCTATAAGAATAGGATAATAATATATTTTTACAGGAGAAGCAAGCAGTGATCTTTGTTTCTACTATCACAGATTAACTTCTGTGCTGCTGATTTACAAGGGACTTTTCTTCTTAGCTATTTTAATTATTTAAAAATTTTTTTTTTGTTGTTCACAGAATTGCATAAAACAGCTTGATTCCCTTATATGTAAAGAAGGAGCACACAGAAATTTGGACAGATTTCTGGGCCTAAAACAAGAGAAATAAAAGAGAAAATACTAGCTGTGGCTCTGAACATTTTGCTGCTCTGGTGGTAAAGGGATTAAGCATCCCACAACATCATCAGTCATGTTAATAACACTGAACAAACTAAAAACTTGCAGAGGCAAAAAAATGGGCTGATATGTTTTTCAGAGCGAGTCAGAAGCGAGGACAGGTCTTAGCTGTCCTAAGAGGTAACGCTGTCACTTATGTCAAACAACTCCCCCACGCCGTCTTCACCTTCCCTGATTACTCTTTCCTTTGAGACTCTGGACACCTCCATCACACCATTCACAGCTCCAAGTGCCTGACAATAAGAAAAGCAACAGCATCAAGTAGGAAACTGTCCAGAGTTCTTAGTCCGCCCTCTTTCCTAAACTGAAGTTGGACAATTTTCTGAGACTGTGTTATCCAGACACGCATGCTATGCACTGCGGAAAGGCACATGAAATTTGTCCAGCATGTAGTCTGCCAAATGGCATAGGCTACACAGCAAGGTTTTCGACGAAAACGTCGTTCACTGCATAGCTGTGGATTATAAAGCTGTTATATCCATGAGGGCATGTGGATGCATTTAACTGGATGGTCAACCTCTTTAACAGTAAGAAGCAAGAATAATTTTTGCCGAATACTCTAATTCATCCTAGTCTAGATTTCCCAATCTGTCAAAATAGCCACAGGAGAAAAACAAAAGAAAAAAAGAAAATTAAGCAGTCAAAATAGCTAGAAACAATCTGTTGCCTTCCTATGAAGAGCTGGCTAGATAAAAAGCTGCACTATATATATGTATATTTAGGGAAATAATCTCTAATGTAATAGAAATAAAGCAAGATAGATTTTTAGATCATCCTTATTTAATTTATGTGAGTTTTTTAAATGTTTGAGATTGATTGTTTTCCTTTTGTTATTCAGTCCAACTGCAGAATAGTTGTGTGCTTCAGTTTCTGACCAAATGTTAGAGCACCTAATTAATCAAATTTGTTTGGCAAGAAAGTAAAGTAGGTTTGCATTCGGTGCAACTTGAGATTGATTGTATTCCACAAGTCTTCAAAGATTTCTTCTCAGATATAAGAGGCTGTTCTTGGACAGTCCTGAATTTGAAATTGGCATTATGCACGGATTTAGTAGTAATTTATTATTTCTATGGCACTAACAAGATGACATATAAGCTGCTCACGCTCTGTACATTGTTTGGTCACGTACGAATCCCTTCCCTTTTTTTAGAATTATGCTCTGAAATTATGTACTAAGCCACAAATGGACCAGCTGAATGGCCTTTATAAATTCCTGCCACGCATTCTGCATCACAGTATGATGCCGGGGAAAAACTCCTGCTTCTGTTCAGTTGTGGAGTTTTGAAATTTTGACCTGTTACTCTCTCCAGAGCTTTACTAAAAATTATTTTATTCTATTAGTCACCTGTGTGTTCCCCCAGAACTGTCCTTCAACCCAATGAGTCATGTGGCTTTATACCTATATATATAAAAGCCTATATATATAAATAGGCTTTTAAATACCAAGCCTATGCACTGTACAAAGTGTAAATTGGCATGCACATGATAAAATCCATTTATCTGAAAATGATCTTGTAAATGTTGTCACATACTGAGACTCTGAAAAGTACAAATTAGGGAGGTGATGTGATGGATTTTGTATTTAAACTAGGGCAGAAGTTTTGGCAGGCTGGGAATTATCAGTGCTGACCTAATAAAGAGATTCAACCTCTGCTTAAGGAGCAATAATGTCCAATCCAAATATTTCCTTACCTTCAACTTTCCATCTAAAATGAGGTGTAATGAGAAGTCCTTGCCAAATAAAGCAACAGTAGTTTCCAAAATGCACTTGTTTTCCTTTCAATTACTGGCTTGCGTGAGGGCTCTGAGGCTAGATGGGGCTTTACGTTGCACTTCTTTGTTGGCTGATAGAATTTCAAGAAGATGTCCCATACTGATTTGGTCCTGTTCCTCTGGAATGCAGTACTACAACTTGGATACCCTTAGCCATGCAGTGGTGCTGCTCCAACCATGATGAGGGGCTCATGTTCTCAAGTTGTCTGGCACTGACTCCCTGCATCTTTTCCAATAACCAAATCAGTGGTGGTGGATGAATTTGAACAAACCACAAGAGGCTTTAACCAGCAGGAACAACCATCATTGCTGACTGCATCACTGAGGTGCCTCGTCACGCTGATAAGATAGCAAATTTAGAGGTATAATCAATAAACAATCACAATGGTACTTGTGTCTCTGTCTCAGCCAAACGACAATGTCTTCTGGGGTAAATCTTGCTTTGGTTCCTCTTGTAGACTGACAAATTAACTGCTTCCTTCCAGTTTACATTTACACACTCCTGCTGAAGCCAACAGGTTTCTCTACAAGTTGCTGAAGGTTTGATAGATAAGCGTAGATCTCTGCTCTCGTTCTGGTCCAAATGCCACAGCTACAACACTGCTTCTGGAAGTCTGGCATGAGTGCACTGCCAGGGAGCCAGGCTAGGAAAATCAGGCACGGGAAAAGATTGGCTTAAGCTTAAGCCCTTCTCCTACACAGCATGGACATAAGTGGCTCAAGCTCTGCAGCACAGCAAGCTCAAGCCCACGTCCCGTCACAACTTCAACAACAAATATGCGGGTAGTAACAGCAGTGGGTTACTTTGGTGATATGTAAAAATGGCTTTGGGAAGTAAGAAGTTGTTTTTTAAATTGCTCTATATTAAAATCTTCCAAATCGTGGGACAGGTTAAAACTATGCCTCGTCAGTGTTCAGTACTAAGAGCAATAAATTAACACAGCTTCAGTCTGACAGATTCAGTTTTCTGGTAGGATTTGGTTAACTGGTACGCTATATCATACAGGCACGCTCTCACCTTTCTTCGTGTAAAATCTTTGCTACTTCCATCAAATCAGTTTACATTCTTAACTAAAAAAAATAAAGCGAACTCTGTTAATCCATCTCCAGTTAGATATATGCATAAATTCAACCAAATTAACAATATATCAAATATTTTTTCTAATATTTTGTGTTTTCAGCTATATGTGGGCTTTTGTGTTTATTTACACAGTATATAAGATATAAGGTTAAAAATAATGAAAGATCTGATCTTCCGCTTCTTGAGAAGCAGATGTCCTGACATTTTAGATCTATACCAGAAAAATTCTGGTAATCCATTAATGCAAATACAGAGAGAGTCTGGTCTGTTCTACTTCCCAGAGAATCAGAAGTTATAGCCCTAATAATACCTTTCTTTTTGTGGTTGTGTTTCTGAACATCCACTCACAAGCTGTACAAGCTGTTTTGCCACCAACTAGCATCCAGCAGCGCTAGTGTAGTTACAGTGCCTGCTTTTCAGAGGTGCTGACCCCCTGTCTTCAGCAGGGGTTATGGCAAGTCAGGACTTCTGGGGAAAAATGGCCTCTAGAAACCATGGATTGGATTTTCAACAGAGCACGTTGGTTACATCTGCAGATCCCATCAATTTCCAGGAAGCACTGGAGCCTCACTTCCCTTGGGCATCTTCTAGAATTCAACCTATGAGACTATGAGGAAAAAAAAAAGTTTTTGTTTATCAAAAGCAATCACATAATGGTTTTCTTCAACATTTTTTCTTCCTGTGATTTTTGAGTGACTCATATTGCTATGTGAGTATGAATGTCTCATTTCCAAAAATTCGTGCAGTTTAATAGCAGTATTTTTACAATACCCAAGAAACAAAAATCCTTTAAGAGAGAATTTGTTTCCAAATGTGCTATTCCCATCTCTGCCAGTATTGCCATCTTGTGATGATACATCATGCTGGCTATGTTTTCAGAAGTCCTGTTGGCCAAGTTTTTAGAAGTCTTACCCTTCCAGGTGGAAAAAGTAACTTTTGCTTTAATTTGGCAATGACCCAGGGTATTATTCGCAGCTGTGTGAAATTCTCTCTCCACCATTGCTTTTTCATATCCCGAGGAGTATTCCCCTATATATTCCACCAGCACTGGAATTGCAGCTGAATTCCTTTGGTCAAGAAGACTGCAAGGATCCTCTGAATGCCTCTGAAAGTGGTAATCTTTCCATGTGTATTCAGGGGGCTCAGGATCACTGCCATCTAAATGCAGAGGCACTGAAAATCGGACCTCTGAAATACTGCTAGTGCAAGAGCTTGAGAATCTCAAGGAGAAACTTGAATCTAGGTGCTGCTGTCTGTCATTTTTTGCATAAGTGGTCAAATAATCAGGAAACCACTCTTTCTTTACACTGTATTGTATTTATTAAGTAACATTAGATTCTGTTGTATTTTAACAGAATGTAAAATGTGTTTGTGCTTAGAGTCAGTGAGCATCTAAAACGGAACTAGCACTTACGCACTGGGCTGTTTGTCATAAGATACTTACGATTATTAGATGGTATCTCTTGTGGTCTTTGCCTTTTATTAGCAAGATTTCTGGGTTATTAGCAAGAGTTTCTGAGTTTTGCTTTTTAAATTACACTAAAAACTGTACATTATTGAAGATCCCCTTTTTAGCCAAACGGTAGCCACAAGGTTAATCTGATTTTCCTAGCACGGTGTCAGCCTCAGTCATCTCACCTGTTCTAAACTGTTGGTTTAGTATTTTAGTGCCTCAAACACCACTACAGCTGGTTCTGTCCTGCACAGAAGCAGCTTCTGGAATTGCACCCTTAAACAATTTTTTGGGGTTACTTTTGTATTTAATTGATTAATAATGCTCACATTATAGTTTGAATCTCTGAGGAGCTCACAGTATGTTTGAGTCCCTAGAAATGTGAGGAACGGGATTTTGATTATCTTCATTGCGTAGCTACTTTTCATAGCAAATTATTTGTTTTCCCTACGGAAACAGTGAGTAAAAGGAGACAAAAGTAGAGCCCTAAAGTGTATACTTTCTAACAGTTGGAGATGTATGAAACGTAACAAAAAGTACCACTGGAGGAAGAGATTCAATAATTGTCTAAGTTAGGGGAATTACTGTATGTCTAAAACTCACAGCATATGTAATAAGGATGACTAACTGTACGTTTTAGTGCCTCGTTTCTTGTAAAATATTTAATCATAAATTACTAAACATAAATAATGAAGAATTTTGGAAAATGTATCTAAATACTGTTAATAGGAACTGTACATTCACAAAAAAGTCAATAAATCATCAACTATTGTTACGCATTAATTAGATGAGATTTTTAGTCTCTATTCTTTCAGAATTGTTTTCAAATACTGTCATTTAGTTTACACACAACTGTGCTATTTCTGTCTTTTAAACTAAACTCCACTCAACTGCACAGAACAAACAAACTTTCTCATTTGCACTGTCAAATTTTTGTGGGAGAAAGTACTATTTGTGAGGCCTGCTGTAGGTATTCTCCACAGAACTTTATGTTTTGTTTGATTAAATGCTGATACAGTCACAGGTTCCTCTGAAATGTTCATCCTGTAGGTCTATTGAGTAGATCGGATTTGAACCCGGGGCAAGCACTAGCACTTTGCTTCTGGGCAGCCTGTGTCAGGCACTGATGGGCAATAAAAATAATCAGGTTCCTATTAAGAGTACCTTAATGATATCAATTCAGAGCCTACATAGAAATCCAGGAAACTAAACCATGCTGTGACATATTCAGGAAAGTGAAAGTCCGTCCCACTCACAACCAGCAAGATGAACAGCGGGGGGTGTGAAAACCCACAAGGCTGAGTGTTTAGAAGCAAGTGGAGGAGAAGAACAAGACGTGGATGAGGACAACCCGAGCTTTCCCCCTGCTTCTCTAGGATTTTCTGCGCAGACCCAATGTACCGAAAGCCACATTGGTATGGGACAATTTCCCAATGGTGTCTTGTCTGCCTATGCCACATATAGAACTTTTTAGTGAGTAGTACAATGTCCAGAGGGACTGGGGCAAGACCTCAGAGGCAACAGGATTCATGTACATAAGAACATGCAAAAGCTGTTCTGGATCAGGCCACAGCTCAGTCTAATCCAGTATCCCACCAAAAAAAAAAAGTGGCTAATAGCATCAACCCAGCAAAAAATAAAAATAAAAGCAAATGTACAATACTTTTATAGCATACACTGCTCCGTGAGGCAGATGCTCCATGAGACCATAGTGGAATCTTTGCATATAATGACCTTCCATTGGTTTTTCTTGTACAAATCTGCCCAAGATCTTTCTGAAACTATGTAAGCTATCCGTAACCACGTGTTCCACCGATGAAATATATGTAGAGCAAAGAAATACCTTCCTTTCTTTGCTCTGAAGCCTATTCCTGCTACTTTAGCTTGCTGCTGTATCTCTCCATGTAGAACCTTGAGTTAGAAACTAATAGATCCTAAGATTGGTCCAAATCAGAGAAGGGTTAGAATAGCTCATTCAGTAACTTTCTCTTACATCAGCACAAGTGGGGTTTTTTTAATTGACACAGAAAAATATCAGTGAATTTCTTCCAGTGCACTTGATCAGAAGACAACAAATAATTTCATGAAATCTGAAAGAAAAATAAAGGGTAGCATAATTACATATAAAAGTAGGTGCCGAACTTCACTTTTATACTTTTCAAGCAACCACTCTTCACTTAAAAATAAAGTTGCTCCCATTCTTCACTAATTAATTTTCAATAGGAAAGAATAGCTCCAATGAGTTAAAAAAGCCTTTGTGCTAGATGATTACTTTTGGCTAGCAGGATGCTCCTTAGGCTTCAGCATCAAACCGTTTCATCTTCCTGAAGGCTTCCAGAATGTGACCACAGGACACCAAAAGATGGGTTTGTACACCTGAAGGCTTCTGCCTACAACCTTTATCTTACCACTGTGGATTCCTGAACAGAAGTAGCCATGTTTGCGGCTGACTACACCATTAAACTCAGCAGTTTCTCCTTGTAATTGAGTCTGCAAGATTCAGCACATTATGCCATAATCTGGATCTTTTTTTTTGCAGCTAATTTGAAAAAGGCAAAGCCATGAATTGAAGGATTTCATATGACCAATGATTATAAACCTAACTGGCTCCCTTTAGTGGTAGTCAATACCATGCTGCCATGTTAGCTCTTTAGTTTCTAAACCAGTTGAGTTGGCACAGTGTCCACACTTCACGCTCTTGGTGGTGAGGTGAAGAGAACAACACAAGGGCAGTCTGCTTCAATGAGGAAATAAATGTATATGTTGGCAGTAAGGGCATTATTTATCAAACAGAAGGAAATTAAAATAGGTAGTGCGGGGCTTTGAGCAACCTGATCTAGTTGAAGATGTCCCTGCTCATTGCAGGGGATTTGGATTAGATGACTTTTAAAGGTCCCTTCCAACCTAAAACTTCCTATGAATTTATGATTCTATGAGAAAGATTCTGTTGCTTGACAAGTTTTTATTTATTTTTTATATAAAAAACAAAAACTGGTGAAGGCTCTAAAGAACAAGTTGTACAAGGAGCAGCTGAGGGAACTGGGGTTGTTTAGTCTAGAGAAAAGGAAGCTGAGGGGAGACCTTACTGCTCTCTACAACTACCTGAAAGGAGGTTGTAGCGAGGTGTATGTTGGTCTCTTTTCCCAAATAACAAGCGATAAGATGAGAGGAAATGGTCTCACATTGTGCTAGGGTAGGTTTAAGTTGGATATTGGGAAAAATTTCTTCACTGAAAGGGTTATCAATTATTTGAGCAGGCTGCCTAGGGAAATGGTTAAGTCACCATCCCTGGAGGTATTTAAAAGATATGTAGACATGGTGCTTATGGATACAGTTTAGTGGTGGACTTGGCAGTGTTGGATTTACGGTTGGACTTGATGATCTTAAACGTCATTTCCAATCTAAATTATTCTATGATTCTATAAACAAGAAGCTAACTAAGTTCAATAGTAATAAATAAAGCTAAGCATACTAGGAAAAGAAGTCTTGACCACCAGACGTAAACAAAAAAAAAGAGCTTTTGAGGTGTATAAGACAGGGAAAAAATAAACACTTTAAAATTTAAAGTATATAGTCCTGTTACTGTAGGTCAATGGTAAACTGTTGCTGACATAGAAAAGGCAAATATTAAAATGAATAGTCTCTTCTGTATTTACAAAGCAGCAAGATATTTGTTTATGGGTGATGGTTGATTTGTCATATGAGAATGACAAAGAACCTCAGAGTCCTTTCTACAGAAAGAAAGCATCAGATTTCTCCTAGAGGGGAAGACCGTATTGGGGGAGTTGGTTTTTTTTTCATTAAAATACTCAGGAAACTTGTACAAAGAGTCTCAGAAATGATGGCTGACCATTAGTGTTCAGCTGATACTCATCTCAGAAGACTGGGAAAATTCAGAAACCTGGAGGAGCACTGATGATTGCAAGCTGAGGAAAGGGAAATCTGAATGTAACTAGCATCCCTTCTACCAAAAAAACCCCCAAACAACCACCCTTAGCAAATAAATCTGGTTTTGTTCTTAGACAAAATTAGAATTGTGATAAAAGAGGTAACTGGACTGATTAAAAACACGTGGACATTAATAAACTCTTCACTTTATGATTTATTTTAAATCTTTTGTTTTATGAAAAATAATTAAATGGCCTAAAAACTGCTTAATGTACAGGCATAAAAACACTCGAAAAGCAGTTTTTCATCAAAGCTTTCTCTGGAGACATTCCACAGCCACTGGTAGCAGGAATAATCTTGAAGGACATGTGCAAGTCATCACTCTTACTCACAGTTAGCACCAAGTTTGTCGAAAGAGTAGTGACAGGGCAAGGCAGAGAAATGATACGGCCTGACTCCTTCTGTGAGATGGGCCAGTTCACGAAAGCATCTCAGTGCCAACACAAAACTCTGCATTTTGGAACTGATGCGCAGAGGCCATGCCTAAAGAGGGGAAAGCAGACACCACGAGCGAGCGGCATTTCTGGATCACTGGGACAGCGTGAGCTCCTGAGGACGTGCGCCCGCAAAGAGGATTAAAGGGAAAGATAAAGGAAGGATGGCGGTAAGAGAGGGAAGTGATACCTCCCTACGTTGCCCTGGGGAATCCAACAACAAAATATTGTTGGACCTCACGCCTACGCTTTACACTGATATGAAAACTGAATAGGTGAGGGTGCTGATGTGGGCCAGGATGGGTAACAAGATTTCTTATACGAACCATCTTAATGGGGACAGTCTTTTTGGTTTATAAATAATAATTTGGCAAAGTAGCATAAGTGAGTAGTATGAGTAGCATGAGTGCATAAGAATTCCCCTCAGGAATAAAAAAGATTGCTGAAGGGCTTTTTAATTGATAAAAAAAAAAAACTGCTCCAGCAGAGTAACCCTGAGACAGCAGTACTAACAGCGATACCCCCACCGCTTCTTGTTTCGGTGCCATCCCACTGAGACCAGGAGCCTTTTTGGGGCTGCGATAACTCTGTTACGGACTGGATTCAGAGGCAGAGGGTGGTAGAGGGCAAAACATCGGGACCGGGGGGGACAAGCAGGGTGAAGGGACAGGACACTTCGAGCCGACCCCCCCCCCGCCCCTGGCCCTGCCCGCTCCCTCCAGCGGGCGGCAGCCGCGGCCCACGGGCCGGCGCCGGCGCGGCGTCCGGGCTCTTCCCGGGAAGCAGCCCCTCTCCCAGCGGGAAGGCAGCTCCTTCCCAGGGAGGAGGAGGAGCCCCGAGGCCGCTGGTCTCCTGGGAAGCGCCGGGCGCCCGCCTCCCGGAGTCACCGCCGGGAGTTGGGGAAGCCCTCCCGGACCATCCCCCCGGCACCCGGCGGCCCTCGCCGAGCTGGCCCCGGCCGGTGGGGTGGGGGTCGGCGGTACCCCGCTGTGCCCCCCGAGGCCCACCTGCCCCGTAGGGGCTGGGGGCCTGGGCCGGAGGTGTGAGGAAAATAGCGGGCGCCTGTGACTCTCCCTGGTGTTATGGGGCCCAGACAAATACTGGCCTGGTGTAACGCATTTGAAAATGGTGGCACTGTTTGAAAATTAATATCTGCGCTGGTGTCAGAAGCCAAGCCAACATCTTTATTTCGTTTCAGCCTAAGCCGGTGAGGGTTTATACTGAAAGAAAATCAATCACTTTCCTAGAGAAATCAGCATTACCTACGGCCTATATATAGCATGTTGTACTTTGCTTAAAAGCCAAGTGAGAGTGAGCAAGGCTTTCAAAATCGTTTGCCTACTCCCCTCTTTCCCACTAAATTCTATACTTTTGTGGGTTTAACACAAAATCAGAACAACGGAAACATATTGCAGGTGAAATCCTCACTTTTTCAGCCTGTGGAAGTTTTCCCATTGATACTGGCCTCCAGGAAATCCTGAATAAGGGTCAGGGCAGGATCGGAACCCGCAAGAGGTTTTGGCAGCCTCCTCATCGTTTTCTTCACCAGAAAGAGAAATTCCCCAAATCTCCATCTCAGTCTGGCATGTTCTCTGCATTGTCGGGTCAGGGAAATTCTTCAAAGTCTTTGAGACTTTTGAGATTTATTTTCTTAGGCTACATCTACACAAGGAAAAAGGGTTGTATTTCAGTGATAGTAGTCACTGTCTTATAAAAAGTTAATTAGACAGTGCAAGCTGTGAACGTAGGGTATACTGAAATTAGTTTCTTTAAAAACCCTGATTCTTTCATACAGGTTTTTCCTCATCAACCCAGCGTATATGAGAAATGCCAGGTACTAACTATCATGTTTTAAAATCACACCATTTTGCCAATCCAGGCAAAGCCTCAGGGAAATTCTCCCAGATTTTGTTTATCCACACAGTGCATAAATCTTTTAACCACTCCATTTGCCTGAGGCCACATGGGGGTTACACACTGCACATAAGCATGGCGAACATGTGTAGCCTTAGGCAATCCGAATTGTTGAAAAAATTGTATGTAAACAGTTATAAACAAGTTTTCAAGATCTCTATTAAATAAGCAATAAACTAATCCTTGTCATACACAGATAGGCACCCATGTCTCAGCTGTTTAAGAGCAAGTTGCGTAAGACATAGTGCCTGAAATACCTCAATCTAAAAGCACCATCATTGTATTCATGTGAAAATGAAAACAAAGACGACCAAAGACTGGGGAGGCTGATCAGCGCAGATAACACTAAAGTACACACAAAATAACTGAGGTTCCCGGTTCTTGGTAGCATTCACATTTGTTTCTAGTTTTCAAAGAAAGCATACCTTGTAATATAATTTCTGCCAATTCAGCTTCTAGGTGCTCTTGCTAAAAACTCCTAAATGACACCAGTTTAAATTACTACCCCCAGACCCAGGAAATTAAATTATACCCTGAGAACTCAGCTATGAATAACTTTTCCCTGCTCCCAAGCTGAGAGCTAAACAAAAGGACGTACACATTTTCTGACCCAAGGAGAGAGGCCAGGGAAGAGAAAAAAAAAAAATACAGCAACATATAAACTTGGAAAACCTACTTAACTAATAGGAGAAATAGCCATCCACTGCTGGCAATTGTCCTGACTCAGTCCTGAGTCTGAGACTGCTTACCCCCAGCTGCCTGCAAGTCACCGCTCTGCTGCCTGCCTCAGCCACTGCTGTCCTAGCAGCCCACTCCCTTTTCTGCCTCCTCAGCCTCTATGACTCTACTGGGACATTACAGGTCCAAGGGTACCACAAGTCTATTTTCTTAGCAGAGAAATTAATGGTGAAGAGGATCCACATTTAGTCCCAATAAGCAAAGACATCCTCATTTTATTTTAATTTTTTTCTCCCTCTCTCCTATCTTGCTTGCCCAGAGCTCCTTCATCTCAAGCATCAAAACCGCACAGGCACGCATTTCTTGGCCCTCTATGATTAAATACAAATGCAGCCCTACCACCACCAGACCTTTATTTTAATGGGATAGCTGTAAACCAAAAGCCGCAAACAGGCATCCACTGAGATGCGTCTCACTCTGGTCAGCTGCTTATGTGGCCTTTCTGCTGGAGGAAGGAGGCCTAAGAGGAGCTCATCCCCACCTTGCAGGTGGCCACTGCAAGTGAGCCCCTTCTGTGCTCTCCAGCCACCAGAATCTCATTAGAAATGGCACGGTCAAACCCGCAGAGGACGTAAGCTAGACATAGAAATATTTTTTTTTTTGCATTTGCCAATATATTTGTGATACACAAAAATGCCAAGGAATTTTCTAAACATGAGTGAGACTGTTCAAAGAGTAAATAGTAAGCCATGCATTGTATAGTAGAGTAAACTAAATAATAAACTGTTCTCTGCTTCCAGTCACTTTGGGGAAAATCAGAAGACTGCAATGGGCAGAAAAGAGAAATCTGTAGACTACTACTATCCAGGCACTTGCGCAAGCTACAATGAAGTCAGATCTACAGATATTGTCAGTTTCCTTCACTCTAACTGAAGAATTATCTATGATCAGTTTTCTGGTTTCAACTCCCCTTCCTCCCCCAATTTTTGTTTTTAATAAAGGTTATTTGTGCCAAGACTGAAAAAATGCAACAGATCACTATCTCAAGTTTCAGAAGAGTTACTTGATATTTATTTTATTACTGAAGAGACAGAATGTAAACAAGCAACTAAAGACCACTGCCTGTCTGGGTAAGTCTGAAGCACTCCTGCTAGCCAGTAAAGTTACTGCTTTCCACCAATTTTGCGCTACCCTTGTCAGCAGAGTAGGCGAGCTGATTCTGGGCTACGTTAAGTAATCTGATTAACATCTATAACCTTCAGTCTGTCTGGGCACGTTACCTTTGGCGAAGTTCCAATGCTTTCTGAACATCTTATGCCGATACCCACTGCTCTGAAATCCAGGAAGGCTTATTAGCTCACTGCTCAACCAGGCAGACAGCATGCAGCACCTCCTGGACGTGAACTGCTTTGGGGTTTCTGTGATATCAGGATAAGGGAACTATGGGCAATGCAGCGATCAGTAGAGGAGATAAGGAAGGTAAGAGATGGGAAAAGGGCCTGTGTCAGTTGTTGTCTCACAGCGTCTAGTGGCTTAAGAAAAATGCTCTTCCCCCAAAACACAGCTGTGAGTGCATGGTGTGCAGATGCCCAGCGGCAGAGTGAAGTCTGTTCAGCCTGAGCCCATGAGCTCAGGATCAGTGCCAGGCACCCTGGACCCATGCTGACACCAGAACTCCTTAGGTATCTCCCTCCTGCTCCCAAGTCCTTTGTTGTCTAGGAAGCTTACTTGTCAATGTGCAGGCCCACATAAGTACCCAGAGGTGGTTGGAGTCACACATCGTGCCCAAGATGACAAACCTTCCTGAAACCCACAGTTGTGGAAAATAACTGCCAGGATCTGTCAGTCTGAGCTCTGTGCTTTATTAAAGCACCAGTGGTAATGATAGGACAGGTCTGTCCTGGAAATGTTTCTGCCATGACCACTAGAGACAGATTCAAACCAGCTCTGCACTGCTGGCCTTCTCTTGCCGTGCATCTATACCCTCACCCAAAGAATGTGCCAATTGCCTAAGCAAGAAGCATGAGGGTGCTTCCCATTCCACCAAGAAAACTGAGGTCAGGATGTTCAAACTCTACATAAACAATATGCCTCACAAGATTGTCCCAGTTCTCCTCCCTTCCACCAGATACCACTGTAGCTTCGCTGCTCCGCTGGCATCCCCATTGTACAGTTCTGAAATGACTGTCTCCAGACGTTCTTTCTTCATACCATTTTTGCAGATATCTGTCCCAGAGGCCTGCAAGCAATTTCTGCAGCTGCGAGGTTTATCAGATGCACATAGGTATCAAATGTACAGCCATAGCTAAAGGGCTCTTTCTTCGCACTGGGGATTTGGGGTGATTCCTGGAGGAAGGGTTATGAAGGATTCATCTCTGGAATACTGTCAGGCTCCACTCTCTTTTTGACCCTTTTTGATACATCAGTAAAGCTATTGCAAAGAAAACTGCGGGATATTTGACTCTTTGACCACTGTACACAGAATTACTGTTGTGCTGCTGGTAATACCTATGTTTTCATGACAAACTTCTTGCTTTTAGGTTTATGGAGTGTCTCAACAGTGCAACTAATAAACAAAAGTCAGACATCAGGCATCAGATGAAATGAAAGCACTCAGCAATGGGAATGGTGTGTATCATACTGGCTACCACAAAAACCACAGGAGAAATGTACTAAGGGAAAGGCTGACGCACTTGTCACAGGAATACCCTACATACCTCTGTCTCTTCATCTCTATTCCTTCTGAGTACTAAGAAAGCCAGGCTTCAATGAATTTGAACTTGGACAGAAAAATAAGCAGGCTGACTCATCAAAGAATTGGTTTGCCTCTTCTTGTGCAACGTATTTCTGGGTGACTGAGGAAGATCCAGACAGCACAGGTAGAAAATGAGTAGAAATTCTGTTTTTTGACAGGAAGTTGATGATTAGTACCTAATCATTCCTCAGCAAAACAAGGGGATACCAAACGATACTTAACTGAAATAAAAAAGACACTTTTAAACTATGATTCTGCAAATAATTTGTTGTAGTGACAGAAACATTTGACTTAGAGTGAGTATTCCAATTTTTAAATAACCTTTATCTTGTCTTTTCCACAGAATCACAGATCACAACAGATCACAGAAGGGTTGAGGTGGGAAGAGACCTCTGGAAGTAAGCTGGACCAACCTTCCTGCTCAAGCAGGGCCACCTGGAGCTGGTTGCCCAGGACCATTTCCAGATGGCTTCTAAGTGTCTATCATGGTGGAGTCTCTACAAGCTCTCTGGGCAACCTGTGCCAGTGCTCACTCACCCTCACAGCAAAAGAGAGTTTCCTGATGTTCAGAGGGAACCTCCTGTGTTTCGGGTTGTGCCCGTTGCCTCTGGTCCTGATTGGACACCACCGGCTCCATCCTTTTTGCACACTCCCTTCTGGTATTTGTATATATTGATAAGATACCCTGAGGTATATATACACACTGATATATACAGGCATTTATATGCATTGATAAGATTCCCTTTTTTTTCATATATCTTAATTCCTTTGCAATATAAGAAACTGCATTATCTAAATATAGTCAAAGAAACACTGAATTGAAAAGCTAGAGAAGATAACTTCAGCACTAACTCCACAGAGCATGTATGAATGGGCACTAGAGATGACCAAAATCTATGAGCAGTGTGATGTCCAATGATGATCCATTTGTGATTTAAAAATATTTGTCTTTAACTCAAACGCTGTACTGGAAGAGAATAAAGAACTGATTCAGAAAATGAACACAATAGTGAAACTTGTAAGCCACTCTAAGTCAGCATATTAAGAAATTAACGCATCATATCACAATGTGTAATCAATAAATCAGGTGCCAGGTGTAGTTACTCCACTTGGCAAGTCGCATTTGTAAACACAGATGTCCAGATTGTTTGGAGTTTCATTTCTGCACTCTTTCACCTTCTTAAAGCAGATAAAATTTTGCCATTCTAGGGATATAATCATTTTGACAAATTAAACTCCCTCCAATTGCTAGTAAAATAAAGTAGTGGAAAGAACAAAATGAGCAGAAAAATACCTTTGCGTTCACCTGTATTTTTTTCTGAAGAAACAAGCTTGGGAATTCCAATGCTGCTGATAACTATTACTGAATATTTTAACAGATTGAAAATATGGGTTACTTTTGCGCTGGCCAAAAAACCTGTAAACGGAGGAATCTTTGGTGCATAAAAATTCTGCTGGCTTGTGGCAGACACCTTGTTCTTCCTACATAGCAGGAAAACTCAGTGTCCCTGTGAGACAAGCCTGAAGCCTGGGACTAAAGAGACTCAGTAGAGATAAACAGCAACACAGTCGTGCCTCAAACCCGCTCCTTTGGCTATGAGGACAGCGGGGGAGGACTTCTGGAATGACACCACTTACGTGCTTCCCACACTGTCTGTCAGGGTAGGACAGAGGCATGTGAAGAGAGTACTCAAAGGCCCAGCGGTGACTCAGAAGCAACAGTGTTCCAGTTGGCATGCGAGAGGGACCACTTGAGATGATTCCTCATTTTTTTTTTATCTCACTGCAGTGAGAGGAGACCTGTGCTGGGACTGGTGGAGGAACAGTCCACTCCTTTTCTGAGGCAAAGGTCAGAGCTGTCTGTCCTCACTCCAGAGATGATCACAAGAAAGAAGTCGGCTACTGGAAGGGGAAAGAGCTCTTTGCTATGCCAGATTTCAGTTTCTACATGGCACAAGCATTTATGAAGAGGTTAGGAAAGACAGCAGATGCTGTGGAGGAAAAAGACCAAAACATCTGAAGAAGTTAAGAGGTCAGACAAGGAGCAAGACACACTTAGAGATGCTGGTAGAAGTCTGTAGGTTTCAAAAGCCAACTAACGTGTGTCTCTGCAATCTGCCCAGAGACAGGTCTCATGGCGTGGCTCCATTTTGAAAGCAGGGGATAAGGAAATAGTGTAAGTCTTACAGGTCCACCTTTTGAGATGCACAGTGAACATGTTCCTCTGCTGCTTCCCCCTCCCAAATGTCATTAGTGAAGGTAAGAAGTGGCAGCAGTGAGAAGTGCCAGTTCCAGCCACAGTCTTTCTCCATACTGGGAAATGAAGTCTTGAAGGTGGAAAGCTTCCAAATTGCTGCAGAACACCACCAGAAATCACCATTGCTTCATTTTTTCTTCCTGCTGAGACTTGTCATCCTTAAAGCTATGGGGAGTGCTATTGCACAAGGCTGGCACTGCTAAGGCAGGAAAATTTCCTGACCATGACGGCTGCCACTGACACAATTTGCAGAGCTCTTCGTTGAAATATGGCTCAGGATATTCTAGTGCAGCTCCCCTACCCTAGACAGCTTTGCCAGGCTGTTTTAATTAATCTTGTCACTCTTTGGTGTACTAGCCCCTAATATAATGAATGAACAGGAATTAACACACAGCAATGAGCAGATTGGGGCTGTCTAATTGAAAAGAGGGTGCCGTATTTTATCCTGAAGAGTATTTTTATGGAAAAAAAAATGGTTAGGTTATTCTGAAAAACTCCTATAACCTTTGAATGGAAAGAAATGATGTGCAGAATTGAGCTCTGGTTTGGGACAAACATGCACTTTGCCTTCTCTCCAAATATTTGAGTGTAGCAGAAATTGATGTTTTGGAAATCCACAAAGCACCCACTAGATAACTTTATAACCCTTGATTAAAGATAAATCTGAGCAATTAATTTCTGTATTGATTAGATTTTTTGAATTTTCATGTTCCCCAGCCCATGTTTCCTCCAGGGAAACAGTAAACTGCTTTGTTGCTCCTATTTTATCTACCTTTCCACTGAAGAACTGAGGTTTGCTGGACAAACATAATCCAGCCCATCTTGCCATGTGAGAGTGCTGGTTTTGGGTAAGAAGCTACTAGCGAACTGAAGCACTGCCTAGTTTTAAAGACAATACTTCAAGTCAAAAAGACTCCCAGAAGTGAACACAAGTAAGGCAACAAGAGTTATCAGAGTTTTAGAAGTAATGATGCCTGGCAAAAGGCAGAAGATGACAGGCTTTTTTTTTTTTTTTCTGTTTTCCTCTCTTTTCTAGAAGAAACTTACTAAATCCTACATATTAGAATGGAATGATGATTACTTGTTATTAGCCTCTGCTGGGAAAAGGAAAGAATAAACGGATTTGCTTTGCAGAAAATAATAATGAGAAAGTTTTTAATAGGATATTGAAGCACTTGAACAGAATACCAAAGGAATTTCTGGAATCTCACTGGGAACTCTTTATTCTTCAGTTCAACATCAGTCTGCCGTCTGCCTGTGGTTTACATACAGCTGGTAATATCTCAGCGCAGGGATTTGACGTAGAGAGGAAAGTCTCATTAGACCCTACACTTCACCTGTATAGGCCCGACCACAGCAGATATAGCGATAAAGCATGGCCTTAAAGACAACAGCTCTGGTCACTTGTCTTCTAAACAGCTTTGATCGCTTTCTTCCCAACCCATTCTTCCTTACTTTTCTTCAAGCTTTCACCGTTTTAATACTTCTCTTCCCTGACCACCCAGGAAAGAAGAAAGAGGGTGAATTGTAAGAACAGTACGTACCATATGCAGGCAGCAGTAAGTGATGCATGTTATGGACCAGGACTTTAGAAGGCAGCTGCACACTTCCATCTGCAGCAGGGGAGGTTCAAGAGTGAAATGAAATTATGTCTTCCCTGACATTCACAGCTGAACAAAACAAGCATGACAAATGAAATGACACAATCATTAATTGCTCTTTTCAGACCTATAGAGTATTCCTTCCTACTTCTGTCTTTGAGATTTTGATAGTTATGTGTTATGCAAAGCTTTTGACACTGTCCCACACAACATTCTTCTCTCTAAACTAGAGAGGCATGGGTTCGATGGATGGACCACTCGGTGGATAAGGAGTTGGCTGGATGGCCGCACTCAGAGAGTGGTGGTCAACGGCTCAATGTCCAAGTGGAGACCGGTCACGAGTGGCGTCCGTGTTGGGCCCGGCCCTGTTCAACATCTTTGTTGGCAACATGGACGGTGGGATAGAGTGCACCCTCAGCAAGTTCACTGATGACACCAAGCTGTGTGGTGCCGTCGACATGCTGGAAGGGAGGGATGCCATCCAGAGGGACCTGGACAGGCTGGAGAGGTGGGCCCGTGCCAGTCTCATGAAGTTCAACCAGGCCAAGTGCAAGGTTCTGCACCAGGGTTGTGGCAATTCCAGGCACAAATACAGGCTGGGTGGAGAATGGATCGAGACCAGCCCTGAGGAGAAGGACTTGGGAGTGATGGTGGACGAGAAGCTCAACATGAGCCAGCAATGTGCCCTTGTGGCCCAGAAGGCCAACCGCATCCTGGGCTGCATCAAGAGGAGCATGGCCAGCAGGTCAAGGGAGGTGATTCTGCCCCTCTACTCTGCCCTGGTGAGAGCCCACCTGGAGTACTGTGTCCAGTTCTGGAGTCCCCAACATAAGAAGGACATGGACCAGTTGGAGAGGGTCCAGAGGAGGGCCACGAAGATGATCAGAGGGCTGGAGCACTTTTCCTATGAGGACAGGCCGAGAGAGTTGTGGCTGTTCAGCCTGGAGGAGTCTCCGGGAAGACCTGATAGCGGTCTTCCAGTACCTCAAGGGGGCCTACAAGAAAGATGGGGAGAGGCTGTTCAGTAGGGCCTGTTGTGATAGGACAAGGGGTAATGGTTTTAAAATAGAGGGAGGTAGATTTAGATTAGATATTAGGAAAAAAAATTTTCACAATGCGAGTTGTAGAACACTGGAACAGGTTGCCCAGAGAGGTGGTGGATGCCCCATCCCTGGAAACATTCAAGGCCAGGTTGGATGAGGTTCTGAGCAACCTGATCTGGTTGGGGATGTCCCTGCTCCTTGCAGGGGGGTTGGACTAGTTGACCTTTGAAGGTCCCTTCCAACTCTAACCATTCTAGGATTCTATGATTCTATGTGCCTGCTACATCTGTGTTCCCACCACAGATCACAGTTTCCCAGAAAATGCAATGAAAAGAAAGGAGTGCATGCCTGATTTCCTTTCCCTGGTCAACTACTGCTGGAGGAAAAGTATATATGGAGTATCTCCCTTTCCTAGCTGCAGTACCTGTTGGGGAACAACTGGTAGATGGGTACAAGGGGTGCCACTTTCTCCTTCCAATAGCAAGTAAGAAGTTGCTTAGCAGATTGGAGTTCTCTCCAATATTTATGTATATTTATATTTTCCTTCCGTGTTAATATATATCAGCATTTTTGAGCTTTCAGGGCTGAAAGATCATTCTGGTACCATACTTTATTGGTGAACTGTGGAAATCCATTTGTCTTTCTAAGTGTTGGTCAAAAAATAGGAATCTCAAATGAGGTTACTCAAATGACTCACACTGAATTTTCTCGGAACATGTTTCCCCCAAGAGTTGCACAGAATAGCCTTATAAGACAAAGACTGGAACAAAGATTAAACTCAACGTTGTTCATTATCCCTCACTAACTACATCTGTCTTCAAAAATTACAAAAATGCGAGTAACATTAGAAGATCATGCTGGAGTAGGAGAGGAAGGGGGAAATGGGATACACCATATCATTTTATCTATTAGTAAAAAATCTGTTTCTATTGGTTCAATTGTTTATAGCACATGAAAAGCACAAGTCACTGTGACAATATTGTAACCACTTGGCGTGATCTTCTCCCAATACTAGCTTTTTTCACTAGGAGCCTAAAACAAAACCAGAGTCTCCATGTGGCTTTCTGTCCTTAAACCTACAGGATGAGCCTCTTGAGACTGCAGGCAAAGAACAACGTAAGCAAAAGCTCTGAAAGTTCAAAACTAACAATCTAGTTTGCAAAAATAGCATTATTGCATGCTTCTCACCATTGGTATAAATCTGTGACCGCAATATTAAGTTCTGCATCACCAACCAACTTTTTGTATGAACCTTTTTGCCAGGCAATGATTAACTGTAAAAGGGACTGGATTCAATTTCCAGGCATACATGCCAAAATGCTTAAGAGAGATGCCTTGATCTCCTCACCCCCAAACCAGGAAAATTTGTCTGCACATCTGGGCACTCGAAAGCAAGCAAAGGCTCTCCATTCACGAAATGTGACGCACAGAAGAGAGCTAAAGAGGACTCCTGAGGAAAGGCAGTGCAAGAAAACTTTAACTAGAAGAGTTTTGGTGAATGGTAGATGAACTTCTTGCAGCACAGTGACTGTGGCAATAGTCCTGATGTAGTTCTCCAACTCCTATGAAGACAGAAGGAGACAGCTAAAACATCTTGCCTGGTTATACTCCTGTCTAAGTATCCTGGACTGGAGTCCAGCTGCTGCCCAAGGTGATCTCTTGCCTCAGAGGGATATGCAAACCTGCCCCATCCATAGGGGCAATCACAGTAGTGCAGTCAAGTTCTGGTTAGCCAGTTTGCAGAGGTCTGCTGTTCTGCAGATGCCTCTTGCTTCAGGGCATGGCAGTGCCTGTTGCTGACGTGCTCCATGGGAAGAATGGGAGGGGTGGTGGGAGAGATGTGAAGAATTATATTGCTTCTCCAGTCAAAGTGAGCAGATGCTGCTGTTCCACCCTAATGTTCCGGTACAGCCAAGTTTTTGTCTTGCTGCACTTGCACGATCTAGAACTCAACAGGCACACTCTGGCAAACACATCTGATGTTCTTCAACTAGTCCTGGTTATCATGCTCCAACTGATGTCTGCCCCTGGGGTAAAGTGATGATGCAGACAGTCCTATATGGAGGCAGAAGCTGATGCCCTTGGTGGTACTGCCACTGTAATGCTTGTGCAGGGTTGCAGATGTGACACTACAGCATGGAATAAGATTAAGGATTTGAAAGTGGCCAACAACAGCACTTGAGGCAAACAACACTCTTGGCAAGGCTCCCGTCATGTCTCCCAGCTCCGAAATTGGACAGGATTGCTGGCATGGTACAGTCATTCAGACCCACACATTTAGGCATGGCCAACAGAAGAGAGGTTGTTGACAGACAACAAGTGCCAAGGAAATAAGATTGATGACTCCTCCTGAAAGAGTCCACAAGATAGCTGAAGCCTGAAAAGACTTTGCAGAAAAGGAGATGGTACACTATCCTCTCACTCCACCACCAGCCAGCCTCCTTCCCCTGAGAACACTTGCCCTGTCAGCAACACTTCAGAGAAGATGGTAAAAACTGCTCTGTGCCTGAGGTTGGCATGCTGATTTCAAAGCTCCAAAGAGGCAGAAAAATTCCCTTAGGATTCCTTAAGGGAAAGACTAGATGTTCCTTCTTTCACTACAGGGACTCTGTTTTTTACTGGAATATCAGGATTAGCACACTGGTAAAAATGACTGAATGCAAGCCCTTGCCCAGCCTGCTACATATATCGTGTCAGTTTGCTTTTCTTCTTGTTTGTGTCTTCTTCATTTTAGGAGAGGTAAAAACTCTGCCTGCTATTCAGCCTAGAGAAAGGATAGCAATCCACCCCAGCTCAAATGGTGAATATCTGGGAAAGACTGGCCAGAGCTGGAGAAACAAATGTAAAGGTCTAGTGCTGTGTGGTTCAGCTGAACCGTCACAACAAAACTCTAAAGCGTCATTGGTTTTGATATAACAATTTAAAGATATTTAAAATGAGAGCTGCTAATGCTACTTGACTTTCCTTTACAAAAGATGCCAAAAGTTGGCTCAAATATCTAATATGTCTACCAAGGATTTAAGGTAATTCTTTAATTAAATGTATTAAATGTGTTTTGTAGTTATCCACAAAATCTAGAAGTATTTGATACCTAAAGGAAAACCCCACCTTACTCCCCTTTCATTCCCTGAATAAATCAAATTGATTCCTATAGCACTGGAAGCACTGTAGCAGCATCGCCCCTGCGTTAGCTTTCTAACCTGACCATTGCTTCTCTTGCGGTGCTGCGTACCTGGCTTTCATAGGCCATCCCAACACACCATGAACCCTATCATAGAAACATTAGAGAGCAGAGCACTGCATAGCTGAGGATTTGTCTCCTACAACGTACATATTGGATTTTGATCACAAAGGAAACCACCTCAGAAAAAGTTTGTGAATTTTCAGTATGTATCTTGTATCTTTTTGATAGCAAAGTTATCAAGCACTATCTATCTCAAATCTTCTGTAAATCACAGTGAAGAAGATGGCAAAGGCACAATGAAGCAACAGCTTGGCTGTGTCCTCTCCATGGAGCTTTGTACTAACAAACACGGCTTTGTGCCTGTTCCTGAAATGTACTGACCTGCTGAGTTAAAGGAAGACCAAAACCGTGGCTTGTCTACAGGAAAGGAGGCCTCTGGGACAAAATGCAGGATTTATCAAAGGTGTCTCTAAGGCAAGGAAAAGGCGAAGGAGAAGGCAGAGAATGGAAGGCCAAGGATGACAGCAGGGGGAGTTGAAATACTAAATATGCTAGATGACATAGCAGAAGAGGGACTTGAGGTTACTGAATGGCATGTGGCTGTTAAAAACACCCGTTGATACAGATGTGACATGGCACCTTGCAAAGGTGAACAACCAGACTCCATGAGGACAGGCACTGTCAAAATTTCTACCTGCTTCCTACCTTCCAAGCTACAGCATCCCCAAACCTTATTTCTATCAGCATGTAAGCAATTAAACCATTACCAGGTACTGTGCTGGCAAGACTCACATATCTCAATTATTCCTTTCATGAGGGTGCAAATTGTCTTTTGATCTAAAAGTTGAGCTGCTGTCTTCTTGCAACAACCCAGAGGAGTTGGCAGACTACTCCAGTAACTTTGACTTCATAGTGTTCAAGATATTATCTCAAATTCTCCCTTTTCCTCAATTTGAACTTCTACAGTTAGCATAGTAATATATATAAATATTATATATTTTTATATATATAATATTTTCACACTTGGTAACACCTATACTTTGTACTTAGTCACGTACAAAGTCATGTTCATAAAATACATACAGCCAAACTATTTCCTGGGGGAAGACAAGAGACAGTACTGCCTCCCCTCACCAAGAGAAATACTTTAAACTCTACGATGGGACAGGTAAGAAGCTGTTGAGTCATGCAGGGCTTTCCTTCTCTGTACTGTTAGCCATACACAATCCCCCTCTCCCCTACACCCTCCACAAGGAACCTGGTAGGTCCAGGTGCTCAAACTGGACATCTAATTGCAGTTCACGGTAGTCAACATTTTAAATTAAATGAAAAAGCAAAAATGTGCCCAGATTTACGCTCCCATTCCCCACCACGTGCACACACACAAGCATCCACAATTGGCAAGTGCTATTCTGCCAGTTTGAAATTCATAAGGCCATCCAGAGTGTGAAAAAATAATTGCTCTACATCTTTGCTCTCCACACCAGAAGTCCACTGTGCCCTATCCTCAGCTTATGGGCTTTTATCCTTTGGGAGGAGGCAGTCTTAGGCTACTCCAAGTATCTCAGGGAGCTCTTCACAGCAGGACTGGGAGCAGAGCTAAGGGTGTCCCTGTCCAGCACTAACTTTTTGCTCATCCACATCACAGCCTGGCACCCATTCCTATGTTCATGCTGCTTCATATGCCAGAGGCTCCTTTAGGAAACAGCTTTGTCTGTCTCCAGGGGCTGTAGAGAGGAAGCAGGGTGAGCAGAGGCAGAAAGTCAGTGACGGGGTGCTGTGGGGTTGGTGCTAGCTGGCCACATGTGCTCCTGATGCCTGCACTGTCCAAGTGAGTTGTGTGCAGGGGTGAGATGGGACTAGCATAGCTTCATGTCAGATCCATGAACTTTTTCCCAATGGAAGAAATACCCTCTATCTTATACGTGACTGAGAAAAACATCAGGACAATGCCCCTTTTCACTGCAGTTGCTTTTTCCCTCTTTGATTTGAGTCTAGCCTCCTTGCCAGTCTTAATCACATACTGGAAAAACTCCAGAATAGTCTGATGAACGTCCAATGCTCGCTCTACCAATCAAGGCACCGGTCAGAGGAAGGCAGCAGGCAATTTTCTGAAAGAGAATATCATTGCCATACTGTCATAACTCTGAGCCCAAGGTCAAAGAAAGAAGCGTTCGGTGCTCCTCTGTTGCTGCATCTCTCAGGATGAAACACTTCTAGTACTTCTCAGAGAAAGTGCTACATGCAAAAAATCATAAAAGATCATGGGCTGTGCTACACCTCAGATTCTTCAGATATGTGTCAGCAAAACCTTTGCCTTCTCTGAGCCATGTAGAGCTGTAAACAGAAATCCACATACCCCACCTGGAGTACCGTGTCCAGCTCTGGAGCCCACAGAAGAAGAAGGACCTGGACCAGTTGGAGAGGGCCCAGAGGAGAGCCACGAAGATGATCACAGGGCTGGAGCACCTCTCCTATGAGGACAGGCTGAGAGAGTTGGGGCTGTTCAGCCTGGAGAAGAGAAAGCTCTGGGGAGACCTTATAGTGGTCTTCCAATACCTCAAGGGGGCCTACAGGAAAGATGGGGAGAGGCTGTTCAGTAGTGCCTGTTGTGAAAGGATGAGGGGCAATGGTTTTAAAATAGAGGAAGGTAGATTCAGACTAGACATAAGGAAAAAATTTTTTACAGTGATGGTGGTGAAACACTGGAACAGGTTGCCCAGAGAGGTGGTTGATGCCCCATCCCTGGAAACATCCGGGTTGGATGAGGCTCTGAGCAACCTGATCTGGTTGGAGATGTTGCTGCTCCTTGCCAGGAGGGTTGGACTAAATGATGTTTGAAGACCCCTTCCAACACAAACCGTTCTGTGATTCTATGATTCTAGATTAATACAGTGATATTTCCTCTGCATATAAATCCTGAGTATTGTAACAACTTTTTTTTTTTTGTTTGCACAGCTTTTAATTCAGTTATGGAGCTGTGTAGCAAGCATGTTTTATATTTGTATTTGTTTTGTATTTGAAGTCAGTTATCATAAATACATGTTTATAATAACATATATGTTATCTAAATACATTTTCCTTTGGGCTTAAACATCTAGGTTTCAGGTTGCACGCACCCCAGATTTCCATAACTACAGGGTAAGAAATTATACTAGTGTCTTTCAAGTCAGACATCTGTTTAGAATGCTTTGTGGCTGCGCTAAGTCTTAAATCAATTTGGTTATAAAAACAAATATTCTTTACAGTATTAAAATAAAATAATAGGGATGATTTATTGCTTGTTTTTAGCAACTGCCTTGTCTGAGGAAAGATGGACCATATGGAACAAACTGGCTTAAAAATTCGCTGACATGATGCAGTTATTTATTGATTCTTATAGACAATAATGACCTGTAAGTGCTCTGCTCTGCCATTTCCCTGTTGCTTTAGCACCCTCCTTTAATACTTAAGGAAATCAAGCCCATGTAGTTGTCTGTATGCCTTCTCACAATAAATGAATAATATGACAAATCGTATTTTGATATTTCATAACGTGCTGTTATAAATATTTTCTTATCATTTTCTTTCTGCTTAACCCTATTGGGAAGACACAGTGAGAATTTAGATCTCTAAACATCCTTTCTTCTTTCTCCAGCCTCTATATGAGTGTGCTAAACACTTCTCCTTGCATTTTCCTGTAATTCACATGTTCATATTGACTTCTAGGTAAGAAAGGTCAGTGGAATTGCTAGGAACAGAACTGGAGCTCGCGGAAGCATGCAAGAAGTGCCACAAAAGTATGCAAGAAGTATCTTGTTATGAGCACTTGTTCTTCTTTTAAGCTCTCTGCTTTTATTTCAAAACACTTAATTTTTCTTTTTCATCCCCATTTCTCTGGTGGCTTGTAAAGGTGGTTCTGTTTCCCCAGGCACTCACCTACAGTCTCTGGGCTAGGGGTCCCACCCTTCCCCTTGGCAAGGAAGTGATGACAAAAGTGAATGAGTTTCAATATTGAGGTCACTGTCAATTCCAGGGTGCTGTTATCTGAGATCTCACATCTTTGGCTACTCCTGGCAGCAGCGAGCAGTGGTTTCAGCCTTCTGTCCCCCACAGCTCCCACATCAGCTTCTCACTGAGCAAGCAACCAAGCAGCAGCACCTCTGTGCAGGGATCAACACATCAACTGAAGTTCTTCTTTCTTTCTCTGCAGCATTCAGAAGCCTTCAATGAAACATTAGTACAGCAGCCTTTACCAGCCTACAGCAGTTTCAGGAGTAGGAAGAGGAAAATGGAAGCAAAAGTAGCTCAGACAATGAAACTGTTGTTGCCGTGTAACACAGTCAGATGAGATTAATAGAGACGACCCTTGGAAGTATGCAAGCGTAGAGAGCTATTCAATATCAGTTAAACACATCTTGAAAAATTGAAAAAAAACCAAACCCAAACCAACTGGTCATCATGATGTTTTTTTGAGCTGTGATTTGACAACTTCTGCATTTATTATTGGCAGTCGATTGAATCAGAGACTAAATATGGAGTGAGAACGGCTTGCAGTTTAACAAGAATGTTATCCAAATGTCTTACACATCTTTTTTTTTTCTTTTTTTCCCTTAAATAGGATATGATAGTTGAAAGGAAAGAAGGTAATGTGAAATTGCTAGCTCTGGCAATCTGGAGTCCTACTGTATTTCAATCACTTTATACTTTAAGAGTTTATAAAAGCAGTATGGAAAGAATAAGAAGCAACCAGTGTTGCTTCATGAGGAAATACTTGTGTTTATGAGAATATTAAGAATGTCTGTCTCTTTTTTTCAAATAGCGTATGTCATTTAAAGCATCAAGAAGAACATTAGATTGGCTTCCAGCTCCCTGCTAGTTGCCTGCACAAGATCACCCCCCTTCCCGGTAGTCTAAAAATAATGGGAAATATTTAAAAAATGAGCAAAAGAATACAGTTGAGAAGCCGGTTACATTTGAAAAACAGTAGTACTAGAGATGAAATGGATATTCTGAGTGTACAGGAGCATGAAGAAATGATGACTGTAAGAGGACAGATGAAGACCAAGGTCTATAATTATTTTCCAGAAGCAAAGTGTGGTTATGTGAGAAACTGATGACACATGGTCTTGAAAACAAAGGTATGGATGAGAGTCTAGGTTCAGTATTCAAACCTTTGAATGAACGCACATTTTCCACCAAGTAGAGGGAGTTTGAGGAGAAAACAGACAGATATTTCAAAGTTTCCCCTTTGAAACGCTGCGCAGGCACAGATTTACTAAGTGAATGAAGGGTATGTAAGCCACCTAGTAGCACTATCCAGAACCTGCTTTCCTAATCACACAGCACAGTTGAGATTGTACGGGTCTGTAGCCTCCTACGCTCTGTGCACTGCAACTACAGCCGTTTCTGTGTCTCTATGTATATGTGTATGTTTGTGCATGTGAGTCTATAGGTGGTCACACTTCCAATATCAAATCACAACATACTCATAACCTTGGTCTCAGCCCTACGAAATACTGAGCTCTACTTCCACTCCTGCAAAGTGTCTAGACGCATGCCTGAACTCAAATGTTTGTGCCCATGGCTAAATGCTTTGACAGCTCAGGTCTGGATTTGTCCACATTTCCCTGCAGGAGGGAGTGGAGAAGAAGGAGGGTGCTGACCCCCTGCCTCTACGGTGAGTGATGGAACTTACTGTTCCACTTACAGTTCCATTTTAAAAATAGTTGCTGGGCAAGTAAGCAATTAAAATTCAAGAAGGAAAGCAGAACTATCTGGCAGTTGTTCAGTAAGCCTAACTTGTATAAAAAAGATCTGCACATAGCTGGTATAAGTATAAACAGTCGGCAGCATGAGATTATGAAAAACAATTCTTGCCTGGCAAATGTAATTACTTTTAACAAAATTTAAAAACCAGGGAGTGAAGAGAACGCAGCACAAATATTCTCTCTGCAGGCTGGGTCATTCAGCTATACAGGGAATAACCTCCCATAAAACATCTGAGCTGTTGTCTTTGGATGTATCTATGCAGACAGGTGCAAAAGGGTCCAAATTGCAAGCTGGACATACACTATCTCGGCCCTGTTCCCAGTCAAACGAACTCACTAAGAAATTTGATAGAGTGGCCTGAACACCACGTGGTGATACCACTTCTAAATGAGAGCCAGTTCATGGCTGGTCAATGAGCTCAGATGCGTCTTCACACATCAAGACACCTCCTAGCTCCCCAGCTCTCCTCCGTAGTGTTGCGTTCACCAGGAGCAGTGATGAACAATAGTTGTCCCATGACTGTCTCACCATTATCCAGCACTTTCTGGGCTCCACCTCCCCCCCTCCCCGATTCTCTTCTGGGTAAATCACTCGCTGTCAATGGCCTGGCAGCAGAAGCACCATTGTTCCATCCAGTGGAGAGCTATTCAGTGTTGATGGCCTTTGATTTCTCCTTCCAAACATAGGCCTCGCCTCTGCCAGATAGGATTTTGCTGGTAGGGTTATGCTGGCAAATCCTCCTAACATAAGCACAGTCTGTAGTCCCCGAAGATTTATTGTGGCCTGAATTGGTCTAACTTCCATCAATTCTGTGAATATAATAAGTGGAGACAATACCAAAGCCTCTCAGAACACGTCCGATATGAAATAGATACACTAATTTACTGTGAAGGTTACAATCGTAAATAGCATTCAGAAGAAAAGTAAATAATGGCATTCATAGTTTGGCACAGACACGCAGCCAATGTGTCACATCCTGACGGATTGGGGATATGTCTGTGTCAAACTATGAATTCCGTTTTTGCTTTTTGAATGCCGTTTACAATTGTGACTGTCCATGTGGATTATTGCGTCTATTTTTATAGCCAAGGCCCTGACTGGGAAGATGTAACAGAGCAATCAACAACACTGACTGGTTCTATTTTGCTGGAACAATGGTGTTCCTGCGAGCTGGTCTCTTCAGTCTTCATACGCAGGACAGGAGGGCTGGGGTCCGGGCTTCCCCTCATCCTGAAGAACATAGGCAAAAGAGGGATGGAAGCTTATTATGCGGGTACTTTTGTCAAAGTGAGGTCTCCCTGCTAAAAGCAAGACAGAGTGGTCAAGCCAAAGACTTAACTGTGATCATGAGGTCAGGCAGTGGGGCAACTGCAGGGGCATACAGCTCTGAGCTGCTGGGGGAGCTGGGAGCTGACACGGAACTGGTGCTACCCTCCTCACTGCCAACCAGGGCGAGAGGGGAGAAGGCAAGGCTCAGGCACTCTCCCACACTCCTGTTCCTCTCCATTCCTTCCCCAGTAAATTTATGCCCAGGCAGTGCATTTTCATTCAATCCGCACCACGAGCAACCTGAGAGTAGAACTTCATCCAGACAAAACATCTATTAGATCATTCAGACTAGATATAAGGGAGAATTTTTTTACGATGAGACTGGTGAAGCACTGGAACAAGTTGCCCAGAGAAGTGGTGGATGCTCCATCCCTGGAAACATTCAAGGCCAGGTTGGACGGGGCTCTGAGCAACCTGATCTGGTTGGAGATGTCCCTGCTCCTTGCAGGGGGGGTGGACTAGATGGCCTCTAAAGGTCCCTTCCAACGCAAACCATTCTGTGATTCTATGATTAGCAAAAGCGGAGCTCTTCACTTTCCTATCCACTATTCCTGCCACCTGCGTGCTGACAACTGGGCTTTCCCAGAAGGATTGCCAGTGGATATCGAGCTTGGCCAGCTGGGGCCTGAGAAACTGTAGCAGCATGCCTGGGGCAAAGGCAGGCGTCGCAGGGCGCTGCTGTCTGAAGGGCTGTATCTGCCGCAGCGGCTGCGTCCGAAGGGACACCTGGACAGTCCAAGCCTGAGGAGCAGTAGACAGTTCCTCCCCACAGCAGCCAGTCCCAGAAGTTTGCTGGGGGTTCAGTGTTTGGATCTCCTCACTAAGGATTGGCATCCCACCAGGGAGAGGACTGGTTTTCCACTTTGTTACTTTGGACTTTCTGCATCAGCCTGCTGGTTTTGTCTGTCCTGTCCTCAAGCCTCCCGCGCAAGAGCTGCTTTAGGTAGTTACCCAGCATGGGCATCTCGCACATGCAAAGGCCTCGCTGCTTCACTGGGATCCCCTGGCACTTCCAGCACAAACCAGAAATCCGTTGGCAAAATGTTCTGAGAGGAAAAAAAAATACCAACACTGCTAATTAAAAAAAAAAAAAAAATAATAATAAACCCAGCTGTTACAGGCTGGTAAGTGCGTGCTGAAGTGAAGGTACCGGTAGGCAGAGGGGGATGTACCTCTGCCACGCAAGGCGACAAGCGCCGAGAAACCCGCATGGGGCAGGGACCGGGGCGAGCAGACGGGCGGCTGGGGGGCGGAGTGAAGCCCCCTCCGGTGGCACCGATGCCGGGATGGGGGGATTTGAGGCTCCTCCAGACACCCCGGAGGCGGGGAAGGACCCGCACCGTACTTTTCCCTTTCAACTTTTTGGGAGAGCTGGGCCGGGCGGCGGAGCGGGCAGGTGCACCGCACCGCGGTGGGGGGAGGGCGGAAGGGAGTGTGTGTGGAGGGGGTGCGTGTGCCCCGCTCGGCCCCCCCATCCCGCAACAGAGGGGCTGGCAGCACCGGC